>JARBES010000114.1:16018148-16029021 GCA_030265145.1 Strongylocentrotus pallidus
TCAACCTTTTCTGATCGATTCCACAACGTTTCTTTCACAATTCAATCGCATGACCATAACTGGTCTTTACCTTTAATGCGCTCACATTTCTCTATCTTTTAACATAAAGATACTGCTAATGAGTACATGTAGGACTTTCTTTCTCACCCGACTCCTATATAATCGTTTTCCTGCATGATGTATGAACAAGCCTTAAGGAGAAAACATTTAGAACAGCTAAAAGTCAGTGTTCCAGATTAGAAGCATCGATTACATGTAGTTTATGCATTAATAAAATATACGCCCATTCTTAAGAAGAATGTTTAGGAAACCTTGGACTGACAGGATATCAAACGAAGAAGTGCTCAATAAGGGAGGTGTCGATAGATCCCTCCTTAACATCATAAGGAGAAGACAACTTCAGAAAACAGAATACTGGCGGGAAAAATTGAAGGAAAGAGAAGCAGAGGGAGACAATGCACCAAATACATGGATAAGTTCATCAGGCTGACTGGTAACAGAGGTAACCTCACATAACAAAGAACCAGAGATAGAAGTAGATGGAAAGCCTTGATCACCAATGTCTGGAACGGACAAGGCACCTAGCAAGCAAGCAAGCAAAACCTAGGCCTAGGTGTATGCACTCTTAATCAGAGATGGGGGAAAGTAGCTGAATTCTTCCAAGAAGAAAATCAAACATTTCTAATCAAGCCATTAGAAAATCTGATTATCGTCCAGACGGATAATCTATGCATGCTCCTACCCTGGATAAGTGGAACATCTCAACTACAGTATGATAGGAATGAGTCACGTCTGATGAATATTCTACAGGTCTAGTTACCATTTCAGTTTAATGATATCAGATGTGATTTGGGAGAGGGATTACGCACTGTCTAGACATGTCATGGAATACACCCCCAGTTCACATTTTAAAAATAATCCCTTAAGTTACATGGTGTTGAATAGTTTTCATGGGTTTCTCTTTGTATCTAATATACTGTATATGTACACATAGGAGCGAGTATGTAAAATCCCTTCAATTTAATACTGGAGAAAATATACAGTTATTCTGATATATAAAAAGATGTATGAAGTTGTGGCATTTCTTGAGCTGTATAGGAATTTGTATAGGAGTATGAGGTATTCCATAATACATACATTTGCCTTGTAGGATAGAGGGAATGAAAAATAAAATGTATTTTTATGTACATGCTTGTGAGGAAAAAAATTAACACAATTCTAATCTAGTGCATCAAGACAGAAATAGATTATGCATTAGTCAATAGTCAGGCATGTTTGTGATAGATAGGACATACTAATTTAAGAAAACTCATGGTGTGGGCGGAAGATAATGATATCTAGTGCCCAACAGAGAAGCATTAGCAATGATGTTTCTTCTAATTACATACATAATTTGTTGATTAATGACAGCTATGCAAGGGTAATAGTTTCTTAATGGTACATTTATAAGGAAGTATTTTGCTCTATAAAGCAAGAATTAAGTTTTTAAAGGACTTTCTTGGCATGTGGTCTGTGACTGAATTATATATAGAGAGAGAGAGAGAAGAAGCAAATTGATCTCACTTTAAAATCTTAACCCCCCCTCCCCTAAAAAAATTAGATGATGCATGCAATATTTTATGGTCCTATCGACACTTCTTGAGAATATTTTTAATGGAAAAGAGCAATTTTTTCCTGCGGGACAGCGGCAGGCATGCTATCTTCTTTTCCTCTGCCTTTTCACTGATTGACTCAAACCAAGGACCTTGGCTAATTTAGCCTCAATTTGCCTGATTGCCTTGTCTCGGTAGACTCGCTTTTCATAGCGTTGAAATGAGGCCAGGGGTTCATGGGAAGGAACATTCTAGGATGTCGATGAGGTCGATGACTAATCGTATATTTATGAAAAGCGTGTTTTTTGGTACCCTCTGTAGATGATCACAATATTCAGAGACGATAAAACGCAGTTCGCTACTCGTGGTGTTTGTCCATTTTCTGAATTAGGTATAATCCCTTTAAAATAGTGAATACTGATGATTACAAAACTAATCTTATTGCAGATTATGAAAGTGCACAACTTTCAGTGAGAGCTCATGCATATGGTGTTTTTACAGATTTACAATGTAGTCCAGACGAACAACATTTGAAACTGTATGGCAGTATATCACCCTTTTTGTGCATTAAATACATTAACATGTCCAAGACTGTACCATGATTATTGTTTAACCGTGAAGACTAGTTCTGTTTACACTTTTACTATTCGGTTAACTGTTATTCTGTTCTATAAGAATAGATAAGTCACTGTACCAGATACGACCTGCGGCTTCGAGATTTCAGAACTTGTATCTGTGAGTGAATGCAAATGCATCGTCTTATGGTCACCTACCACCTTAAAGCTGTGTCCTTCATTGGCTCCCTCGAGAGGACCTCCAGAGAACACTAAAAAGGATACCATTCTGTGTTTCATCAAAGTAGTTTTTAAGAAAAATTACAACTTGTTCAGTTCATGACAACTCCGATCAATCATGTTACCTTTATATTCATACATCAACCTCTTTATCGTTCACATCCGTTCACATATAAAAACGTGTTTTAAAATCGATCCTTATGACCTTAAAAAGTACTACTGACTTTACTCAACTTTACTGGCATAGATCCAGAAACCAAGAAAGGAGTAAACACCAGAATATTATGGTCCATGAGTTTTCATTCTGTTGCACACCCTAGTTATTAAAGCAATTTTTCATATTTGTGTGTGTTGTATTTACAGTAGTTTTTTTTTAGTTTATGTAATTTTATTAAATTGATATATTTCTCAACTGCAAATGGATACAAAATATTTTCATGTAATGATATCTGCATATTTAATAAAAGGTAAGATTAGCTAAAAATAGAGGCTAGATAATCAAATTGAAATAATGATCAACAATTATGGGTTTTTCCAAAGATATTGTAAGGTTAATCAATAATAGATTTTTTTTATTTTTGATTAATTAGTCTAAACATCTTTGAATTTGATGACTAGTGCCTTCAATGCTGTTATATATATCTATTTAGAGTTAAACATTCATCTAAGGTAGATATGAAAGTCATATCTTCCATAAAGTTGGAATTCCTAAGAAGGAATTATATTGCTACTTTTCACTGATTATGTCATTTAATTATATAAATGAAAAGGTGTGAAATTTCATTTAGTAAAGATTTCATCAATGTGGACGCTTTCATTAGTGTGATTATTATTATTTTTTTAAATCATCATTTATTTAGTGATATCATAAGAGATACTCCCTCCCAACACAATTTCTTTGTCTTTCTCTACCCTCTGACCTTTGACCTTTCCAAGATGACAAAGACATGGATCGGGTGTTCACCCTGCCCACCACCACCTTCATCGGTGGAGACAAGCAGGCCCTGCCTCTCCGGGAGATCATCGAACGAATGGAGGTAAGTTGGAACACAGTAGAAGACTAGAAATAAGATTTTTATGGTTTTTATACCTCAGTCATTCTAACCCGAATTCACAAAGGAGGTCCGTCGACAAACCTATGTTTATGTAACAAATAGTTTGTAAAAACGCGTAAAAATGTGTCATATGATGCACATAAACCTAGGTTTGTTGACAATCCTCCTTTGTGAATTCGGGCCACTAAGGCTCACGCCAGACTGAGCTGAGTACAGACCAAACAACAAATTACATTACTGAGAAAGTAAAAACAGTTTGGACTTAAGATGGAGTCTGTTTGGCTTTGTGACTGAGGTATAAGCTTGCATTTGAAAACTTGATGTCAATTTTGTTGTTACTCCACTCAGAATACTGGAAAAGATTAATCTTTATTAAAAAGGCTGAGTTGGGATTAAGGTTTTACTTTTCAACAGGCAGTAAACCTTATTAGCTTGGCCATAAACTGTATTGTAGCAAGCAAATGTACATGTATCTTCTGTCATTATAAATAATGGATGCCTACTAAATGCCTATAAAAGGCTTTATACACTCATACATGAAGGTGTGCCACAGGGATTGTTACACTGACCTATACTGCTCCATTCGCAAACCTGTTCACTTATGTCCCACTTTATGCAGAATGTGTACTGCCGCAGCATTGGTGTGGAGTACATGTTCATCAACGACAGGGAGAAGTGTGATTGGATCAGGCAGCAGTTTGAGAAGCCAGGAGCCATGCAGCTTTCCAAGATGGACAAACGACTCATCCTAGAGCGCCTCATCCGCTCCACCAGGTACGTATGACTCCGCCCATCTCAGCTGGGTCTATTGAGGGTTTGAGAAGGGTACCATCCATGTCACACCCATGTAGCAATTAGTAGTAGTAGTGGTGGTTATTTTACCTGACTGCTAAAAAAGCTTAAATGCTTGTTAGTAAGCAACAAAAAAGACTGATGGCTTTAGGTCCTCTCCAAAATACCTGGTAATGAGGATTAATGCCTTACCAAAGGGCACTAGCGCATCGCCTTGGTTTCGAACCCGGGTCACCGGATAACAAGACCACTGCTCCACCAACTGAGCTATTACCCCTCCTCAATTGGCATGCTATGCTTAATGAACCTATCCTTCATCCCTAAATCAATGATGAATTGATTAATCTCAAAAAAGCTTTTCTCTTATAATTTACAATCGTAGAGCTTATCTGATTCTTTATGTACGTATTCCCACATATACAGTGTATCTACTTTAATTATTTGATGGTTCTTTTGTTTTCTGAAAACAGTCTTTAGATTATAATTTTCCCATGGTAGTCACTTCTCGGGGTTAGTCTCAAATAGTGTTGCATGCTTGTTTGCTTGCTCATATGTACAAAATACCTGCATCATTTTAATGAAATTATCCAATGGTAAATGAATACATCCTAATTTCAAAGCATTTTGAATGAAACTAGACCAAATGGCAAAATGTCAAAGGACATATTATCAAAAAATTATTTTTATTATGGGTATATTTTGTACCTACAAGTTACATGTGGTCTTGGTTTAGTGATATTAGCATTGTAACTTTGATGTGATATGTGATTTACCTCATTATGATGATTGAAGTCAAAGACTGAGGGGACT
Organism: Strongylocentrotus pallidus; assembly: GCA_030265145.1. Taxonomy (NCBI): domain Eukaryota; kingdom Metazoa; phylum Echinodermata; class Echinoidea; order Camarodonta; family Strongylocentrotidae; genus Strongylocentrotus; species Strongylocentrotus pallidus. The sequence goes on from JARBES010000114.1 coordinate 16,023,192, forward strand.
TGTCCTACGTTCCATGGCATGATTCAATTCCATTCAGTATTAATTCAATTCCATAATAAAAAACAGTTACATCAAAATACTATTTGTACATAATTATTATTAAAATAGTAAAATATTGACAGTAAAAAAAAATAGGAATTTGGTTGCTGTATAAAAACCCTAGGGGGTTTATCTAGACAGCCACCATAAACAGTAAAACTAGTAAAAGAATCATACAAAATGATAATTGATGTATGATATATGAATACACAATAACAAAAACAACAACAAACAAAAGAACCAAAACAAAACAATGTTGAACATGAGCAAAAACTAGAATATAGACCACACAACCCCAGGGAAAAAATTAATATTTATTTTTCGGGGGCTACTTTTCAAGCTTGCCTGCATGAAAATAACATTCTAAAATTTGTTTTGCATTGAACTGTATGCAAATTTACAGGGGCTCTTTTCTGATTTTTGGGGGCTGTTTTAGGCATTTCGGGGGCTAATTCGCCCCGAGCCCCCGTGTATTTTTTTCACTGCACAACCCTAAAGATAATATTATAATTGATTGATGTAATTCTTGTTCTCTTGACCCCTTCCTGTATGTCAGGTTTGAAGAGTTTCTGGCTCGTAAGTGGTCTGCCGAGAAGCGCTTCGGCCTGGAGGGGTGCGAGGTACTCATCCCAGCTCTGAAATCAATCATCGACGAGTGCAGCGCTAAAGGTGTGGAGAGCTTCATCCTTGGCATGCCCCATCGGTAGGTAGACAGGAACAAGTGGTGGTAGGAAGGGGTCGGTGAGGGGAGAGAGGGGTACCAACTCACCCCAAAGGGCGTGGTCGGGGAAGAAAGACATGGTGGAGGGGTAGACAGGAACGAGTGGTGAAATGGGTAGGGAGAAGGGATAGAGGGGTACCAGACGTGACCCAAAGGGGGTGGAAGGGGTAGGAAGACATGGTGGAGGGGTACTAGACATGCCCCATTGTAATAGGAAGAGGGGTGGGGGATATGAGACATGCCCCACTGGTAAGTAAACAGGACTGGTAGAAGTGGAAGGAAGAGGGGATGCAGGGGTATCAGGCATGCCCCAAAGGGTGTGGGCGAGGTACGAAGACATGATGGAGGGGTACTAGACATGCCCCGTGGTGATTGGAAGGGTAGTAAAAGGGACAGAAAGAGGGGTGGGGGTAATGAGACATGCCCCTCCGGTAAGCAAACAGGAGTGGTAGAAGTGGAAGGAAGAGGGGATGGATGGGTACAAGATATGCCACGGCAGTGGAGGATAGGAAGAAGGAGTAGAGGGGTACTTGACATTCCTGAGTGGTAGGTAGCCAGAGGTGTGGAAGGAGTGGAAAGGGGGTCTAGGGTTACCATCCATGCCCAATCAGCAGGTAGACAGGGGTAATGTAAGGGGTAAGAAGATTGACAGAGGGCTGTTTGGCATATTCCACTAGTAGGCAGACGGTTTCGGTTAAAAGAAGTAGGAAGGATGAATGTTCAAAATTACAAATAAATGATATGTGCCAAACTATTTTTGCAGAAAATGTATAGGGGCTGAGTAATGAGCATAGAAAGATAAGGGAATCAAGATAAATAGGCCCGACATTGTGCTTATTAAACACAGGTCACTATGTGCAATTAAGAGTTGGTTTTTATTGAAGATGATTTTCAGCAAGTTTTTGTGAGGTTTATTTTTTATTATACTGGTTCAAACAATCAATCTACTGCAGGATAAACAATCCAGAATGAGTTATAGTCAAGGTCTCTCAACATACGATGCCAATACCAGAGCTAAAGATTAGCTTTAATGGGATCTGTAAACAAAATAACAGGGTTCCAAAGTGGACAATGGAAATATTTGTTTTCCATCGTTTACATTAAGGGTGCAAATGGTTAACAGTAGTGCATAGCTTTTGTTAAGGTCATTGATTTGTTTTTCATGACGTGTCGGGTTGAAATAAGGCCGAATTGATAACCAGTTATCTTCAATTAGCCTTGCAAGATTTAAGATTGTGTTTTTATCTTTGATGTTTTTCATTATAAATGGAACCTTATCTGTGCATTGTAAGTTTGAAAATACTGAGAAAGACATTAGTAACAACTCGTAAATATAAACAACAAATGCTATTGAAATAAGGCCAAATTGATAATCAGTTATCTTTAATTAGCCTTCAGTGCAAGATATAAGATTGTGTTTTTGTCTTGATGTCTTTCATTATGAAAGAGACCTTATCTGTGCATTGTAAGTTTGGAAACACTCCAAATGACATTAATAACAACTCGTAAATATAAACAACAAAAGGTGTTGAAATACGGCCAAATTTGTAATCTGTTATCTTCAATTAGCCTTGCAAGATCGGGGATTGTGTTTTTGTCTGGTGTTTTTCATTATGAATGAAACCTTATCTGTGCATTGTTAACTCAGAAATACTCCAAAAGACATAAGTAACAACTCATAAATATAAACAACAAAAGTTAAATGCAAAATTAGAGAACTACAATGATTCATCGAAACCAAGCAACGGGTAACAACAACAACAAAAAACATGATTTGGCACAAGAGACCATACAACACTTTAATTTAAAACCTACCAAAATTACAGGTGGATACAATAGTGCTAGGTAGCATAGCATATCAAAATGATATCATAAACCCGAGACCAAGACTGCACCAGTCAAACTATGATAGAGAAAACCCTCAGTTGAGAGCCAGAACGACATTAACTCATTTCATTTTAGGCAGACTTAAACGCCTTTCTGTCTCTCCAGGTTCTGAGAAGACAATATACAGTCAAATCTGTCTATAGCGACTGCCCAAGGGAAACACAAAAAGTGGTCTTTGTAGACAGGTTCCTTTAGTTTATGTTTTAATAAGAAACAATTTTCAAGGGGAACAAAAAATTTGGTCTTTGTAGACAGGTGGTCACTAAAGCAGGTTTGACTGTATTTCCATTGAATCACTAATTTTCGGGCATTTGCCATACGATGCGACACCTATTGGATGCCACAGATAAAGCAGTTTTCAACTTTCAGGGTCGACTTCAAATCTGCGCTGTTGCGGCAGCTTTGTTGCATGGCCAAGTCACCCTCTGTACATGTATGTCTTTTATCCAAGGGTATATCTCTAAATTTGTTAAAGTTTGGAAGCGAAGGAGAAGCATTCTGATGCTTCAATGACAAAAACCATGGCAAAAGCGGAGCGATCATTCAACTAAAATTGTCCAAATATGGCAAGAAAATATGCAGCATGTACTATTGACATCAACTTCATAGTAGCTAATCAGGTGAAGCCCCAGGACTTCCCACTTCCTGGTTGTGATGTAAACTTTTTCCTATGGCACATTGCAGATTGTTGCCTTTCCGTTGCGCTCGATCGGCGGTGCACCGGTTCGCGGATATGTATAACTGTGATAGATTTTATAAAAATAACAATTAGGAATTAACTGAAATAAGTTACCCATTTTGTATTTCCATATTTTCCCTTTGCCTATTCAAAACGCTGCAGTGGTCGTCTCAACGTGCTTGCTAACGTCGCCCGTAAGCCGCTGGAGCAGATCTTCTGCCATTTTGACTCCAGACTAGAAGCTGCCGACGAGGTATGTATTAAGATGTTGCTGATTTGAGGATGTGGGGGTTCAAGCAAGGATCTTGTAGAAAGGGAATGAAATAATAAAATGTTTCTGTCCTTGTACCACATTGTAAATGTAAAAACAGTGTAAACAATTACATTTGTGATTGTTAAGAACTAACAAAAAAATTACCACTCATATCATACCGTCATTTGTATGTTTAAAAATTGATGGGTGTAAACATTTTTTTGAACAAAATTTTCTAAAGACCGTTTTAATTTTTGAATAAATTTTCCACTTAAAAAAAATTAAGACCATGAAATCACATGATATCAGTTATCCATTCAGAGCACAAACAATACCCACAAAATCACACCTTGCATAATTTCATTTCATAACATTTTTTGCCACCCAGCGTTGCATCTGTTGTTATAGAATGGCAAGTGTGATGAATTATCACTATTGCTGGTTGTGAATCACGTGCTGGGGATACATAGAAATGTTTGTGCTCTTGATTTGTCAAAATGGGGAAAACCTATTCAAACCTCAAAATGTTTACTTCCCTGAATAATGCTTACAGAAACATCTTGCAACTTGCCATGGAAGAATTAAATCACATTTTCAATTCAATTCAAAAGAATTCAATTCATTAAAAACGAACAAATATATACATGTGATTTAGTACAGACAGTTCAAAATATAAAAATCATGAGCATTATGTTAAGTTAATTTAAACATACTGTGAAAATGAGTAGCATGAAAAGGGAGCACCTGTAGAAAGCTTTTTTTAGCTTGTTGATTCAGGCGTCCAAATGAATAAAAAATAATTACACAGATATAATAACATAATAATGAGTTTTGCGCATTTTAACTTCGCACTGTGACACTATGTACTCCATTCTCTCTTTCAGGGTTCTGGAGATGTCAAGTACCATCTTGGTATGTCCAACTCCCGTCATAACCACATCAGCAAGCGCAACATCAACCTGGCTCTGGTGGCCAACCCGTCTCATCTGGAGGCCGTCGACCCCGTCGTCCAGGGAAAGACCAGGGCGGAGCAGTACTACCGGGGCGATACCGAGGGTGACCAGGTAAGGAGAGGGACATCAGAGGGGTAGTAGAGGGGGCGTGGTTCTGTATCAGGGGGTCATTTCTCAAAACCGTCATAAGTGTAACTTCTGAGATATCCCATTGAAACGTGTGTTATAGAATTAACACATGTTTCTATGGGATGTCCACAAACTTAGACTTATGACGGTTTTGAGAAACTGGCCCCTGGGTGCTAGTTAGCAGGTTATTACCAAATTCTGGGAGTGGTCAGGCTTATTGGGTTGCTGATGTACTACTTGAGATGGACACTGCATTGGCACTGATCTATATTGGAAGATGCTAGTGGCCATTCGATCGCTAAAGTAGTGGCCCAATGCTTATAAGATTGTACCATGACAAATGACAAATGACAAATGACAAATGACAAATGACAAAAATCAGTGACAAATCTTGGAAAGAAGCAGCCTAGATATCCTGCATATGCAGGATATCTAGGCTGCTTCTTTCCAATGTTTGGAAGGGTAAAATAGATTAAGATGAATACATGAGTGAATACAATTCTCGTTGCAACAATAGCGTGCATGATGTATTGATATTGAGCTAATACGTTATACTTAGGATTATACTCTTTTTTGCAACAACAGCAGAGGACAACTTCCGGACATATAGCTTTGACTTTCGAACCTTGGAATCTTCAATTGTTTTTTATTGTTTTGTGATTTAGGTGATGAGTATCTTGATGCATGGTGACGCTGCGTTCGCCGGTCAGGGGATCGTCTATGAGACCTTCCATTTGTCAGATCTCCCAGAGTACTCCACTCACGGAACCATCCATGTCGTTATCAACAACCAGGTATGGAGACTTTTTGTTAACGCCTCCCTCACATACAATGCATTAACCTGCCTTAAAGGGGAAGTCCACTCTGATATTAAGTTGGTTTTGATAGAGGTGAGAGGTGCATGTCAGTGAAAGATTGAGTAAATTCTTATTAAAAGTGAATTTTAGAAGTTGCGGTCAATCAAGCACAAATTGGCAACTCTGTGACATACCGTATTTGCCGGCGATAATGCCGTATAGGCCGCACCCCCGATTTTGACATTAGGAAAAAAAAAAAAATCGTTTTTTTTTCTTCTTTTTTTTTGTTGGTTGTTGTTGTTGTTTTGTTGCCGAAAACCCACGCGGGGAAGGACCTTCATTTAACATCGAGGTGCAGTTAAAGGCGCTGAT
>JARBES010000114.1:16036901-16049346 GCA_030265145.1 Strongylocentrotus pallidus
TAAATGTGCCTCGGAATAGAATTATCTAGATAGATGGCGCTATAGAAATGCCTATTATTATTATTATTATTATTTAACCAGCACAATTTTAATTTTTCTACGATACTTTAACAAACCTTCACAAACATATAAGATAACATAGTTTTCAGTATACATCTGCACATCTAAAAACCTTCATCTTTGCTCTTTATCTTTGAACAGGAGGAGCAAGACGGATACGATAAGATCTGTGAGGATGCGTACCAGAATGCTAAGAAGGTCACAGAGATCAGGAATGCTGATTGGCTGGATTCACCTTGGCATGGTAGGTCATGTGACAGGGTGTTTCTGTTTGTGTTTTTTATTTGTTTTTTTAAATAAGAAAATTCAGTAACAATTCAACCGTAAAGGTTGCGAGTATTGAATGAAATAAATCTTGAATCTTGAGGGTAGTGTGGCTAAAGCCAGTGTTGATATAGTACAGCACTTAGAAAAATTTGTATGAAGTGCAATATTTATTCTGCTGTTGTAGAGAATTATTATTATTATTATTATGAGACATTCAGGAGATTGTATATGAATAAGGCATGGTTTCTACTGAGGGCCGGAAGTTTGACAAAATTAATGAATACAGGAAGGCTTTTTCGTTACATAATATTGTCTCCAGAGAGCCAGAGGTTTCTCAAGGTGTATGAAAGGAGCATGGATTACTTGTAGAAATTTTGTGTCTGTCGAGAACCTGAAGGACTTTAACCTTTAGCACTGTAAAATCAAGTTTACTCCCTTCTATTTTTTTAGTGGAAGACATGTGTTATTTAACATTCCATGTCTACCTTAAACGGTAGGAAAGTTGATAGGATATTGATATGTTTTTCATTGTAGTGGGGAATATTGGAAACTGAGTCAATCAATGAATTTTACAAGTTATGATAAAGAGGATAGGAAAGTTGAATATTTTGAAATAGGATTTCATATCAGTTTATTGGATATTAGCCTTGATTTGATATTATACTTTTAAATTATCTAATCAAGAGATATGGCGAAAGAATTAAAGCATTGAGATCTTTTTTTCCCGATGCTGGAAACCACTTAATGGAGCTCACATGCAGTGTTCCACTCTATGTGAAAGAAAACCGGCATTGATAATTCACTAACTACTCTAAAACAAGACTTCAGAGTACGCATTGAATACGTTCTTACCTGTCTCTTTGACCTATGACCTTTGACCTAGGTTTCTTCAACAAGGAGATCCCTCTTCAGTACCCATCTACCGGTATCGATGAAGCGACCTTGACTCACATCGGAGAGACGTTCAGCACCAACCCAGAGGATCTCACCCTTCATGGAGGTTAGTTGACTACATTGGCTATATTAATCTGAGCTGACCCTTTCTGAGAAAGATTTCATATGCAGTCAAACCTGCTTTAGTGACCACCTGTCTACAAAGACCACATTTTTTGTTATCCTTGAAAATGGTTTCTCATTGAAACATGTACTAAAGGAACCTGTCTACAAAGACCACATTTGTTGTTTTCCTTGAAAAAGATTTCTCATTGAAACATGTAACTAAAGGAACCTGTCTACAAAGACCACCTGTCTACAATGAACACTTCTTGTGTTTCCCTGGGGCGGTCACTATAGACATGTTTGACTGTATATGCATTCAGAGATACGGAAATTGATGTGAACTTAATGTTCCAAATAGCACGTAAGTATAATTTTTGAAAATTATCTTCCTGTTTTATTTGGGGGAGGGGGTAATTTATTGAATTTTTGTTTATTTGGTTGAATGGTTAAGTGCATCAGTGGAGTTCATTGAAATGATATAGGTACCTGTTTTCCTTGGGTTAGATTGTGATCAGTTATTACAGTTTGCAGAATATCAACAAAGTACACCAATGAAGTAGATGAATTATGTCTACTGAATATAGTAAGAGAATTGTGTATATTACTCTTTATTCGATTTTTATTCATCTTGATGTGTACAATTTAAAGACCCTTTCAGAAGTGAAAAAATTAAATGGATAAATTATATATCAAGCTTATGAGCCAAAGATTACAATAATATAAATTCTATGTCATTTCAGTGTCTGTCAGAAGAGTAATAGCTCTCTGAAAACTCGAAATCTAAAGCTTTAGAATCTGAAGTTGTCGACCTAGAAAATAGCTATCGACTTGTTGACATCGTCTCATGTGGACTACATATTCACAATGACTTTGCATTCATTAATCGCAGCTCATCACCTCAGCTATATGTAGGCAAGCCAATAGGGTCAACATGTTATGTTGTCACTGTATAAACTGCTGCAAATGTGACCCCCGTTATTACGGAAAATGGGGTTTTAATTTGCTTTTGTGCAAAAATAAATAGGGAAAATATTTTTTATTCCTTTATATTTGTATTCTACATTCATTTAGCTTTCCATTGATATAAAGTTGTATTTTTCTTTGGATAGGGTCTTTAAAACTTGATAGGAATGGAATTCATTCTTGATTTGCTTTTAACATGAGTGCTGGTTAAAGGCGCTTTGACTGTATCTCTATTGTCTGTATCTCTATTGTCTGTACCCACCAGGTCTGAAGCGTGTCCTGCGTAGTCGTATGGACATGGTGAAGAACCGCACCATCGACTGGGCTCTGGGGGAGGCTCTGGCGTTCGGCTCGCTGCTCAAGGAGGGTATCCACGTCAGACTCAGCGGACAGGACGTAGAGAGGGGAACATTCAGGTGAGTTACCATCAGGGAAAAAAATACACAGGGCTCGGGCGAAGTTTGCCTCCGAAATGCCCAAAAGAGCCCCAACAAATTTGCATAGAGTTTAATGCAAAACAAATTAAAGAGTATTATTCTCATGCAAGCAAGCTTGAAAAGTAGCCCCAGAAATTGTTGTAAATATTTTTTTTCCCCTGGTTAGCATGGTGTATGTGCTAAAGAATAAGTTACAAAACTCTGGACCACATGGTTCTGAGTTTGAATCCCTGCCATGACACTATTGTCCTTTTCAAGACATTATCTAGATTTGCCACTCTCCACCCTGGTGAAGTAAATGGGTACCCAGTAGAATAAAATTTGCCTTGAGTGCTTGATCGCTAATGGTTATAATTTTGATTAAAAAAACAATGATTTTGAATCTTACTACCGTTATATGTTGCCGATTTAAGCATTTAAAGCTTATTTTCCTTTTTAAAATTCCTGAAGTCAAGGCAGTATAGCCATGAAAAGAACATAGGTGCAGTTTGTGCACAGTTTTTGCCCTTTCTGCTCATGAATCTGGTATATTTTTTAGGCCTCTGAATCAAAGTTATTCAACCAAACCACAAAATGTGGAATGGTTGTCACAAAAGGGTTAATATATCATTTATTTCTCATCTCGTGAACCATGTGTTCATGTACAAGAATAATAACACTGTCATCCTCTCTCTCCCTCTCTGCGCAGCCATCGTCATCACATTCTGCACGATCAGAATGTGGACAAGAAGCGCCACTACCCCCTCAACAGTCTCTACCCCGACCAGGCCAACTACACCGTCTGTAACAGCTCACTCTCTGAGTTTGGTGTTCTTGGTAAGGTTTTTGAAACTATTTGGTTTTTTGTTGAATCGTTCACGATTGAAAACTATAACTTAGTGTGTTGTCTGATCAGTTGCTAATTTTACTCAAGCCCACAGACCTTTCTTTAAAATCTCTCTCTCTCTCTCTCAGAGTTTGGTGTATATGATAAGATTGTACATAAAAAAGCGCCTATAAAAAGTCAATTCCTTCTCTATTTATTATATTATTTCTTTATTTTTATTGTAATTAAGATAAAAAAGGAAATATATAGGTGTTATCTCATGTCAACAATTTGAAGATACCGTAAATCTCCATGTATAAGACGCACCTGTGTATAAGACGCACCCCTATTTTTTGGGCCGGAAAACAAACAAACAGAGATTTAATGCAAGTCTTAAGAATTTCAGGCGGTTTTTATTCTTCTATCTTTCATTGTGTCGAAGCATGAAATCTTGAGCTCTTTGAGAGTAATACCAATTTTCAGACTATAACTCACAGGGTCTGCCGCCTCTCTGTTTCAGGCTTTTACATGTTTCATATTGTACAGTATGTAACAAAATGAATGGAGTGGGGGGGGGGGGGGTTGCTGGGTAAATGAGAAAATTCATCTGGACCCCATTGCACAAAACTTGCCATTGATGGTAACTTTGCCATCAATGGTAATTACCATGGAAACCTTTATTTTGATTGGCTGTTGAGCCCTGTTACCATGGTAGTTGCCATTGATGTCAAAGTTAACATCAATGGTAAGTTCTATGCAACAGGCCCTGGTATCTCAGTCTGTGAGAGTAGCACAAATTTGAATTTTTCTGATGGGATGTCATATTCACTTGACTTGAAATTAATCATTTCAAACTTCCTCCTTCCTTCCTTTGATCAGGTTTTGAGCTTGGTTTCTCCATCACCAACCCACGAGCCCTGGTCGTTTGGGAGGCCCAGTTTGGAGACTTCCATAACACTGCCCAGTGTATCGTAGACCAGTTCATTGCAACAGGACAGGCCAAGTGGTACAGGCAGAGTGGTCTGGTTATGCTCTTGCCTCATGGATATGAGGGCATGGTAAGTTTTAGTGGAGGTGGTGATGATGATAGTGATGCTGATGGTGATTGTGATGTGATGGTGGTGGTGATTTTGATGGTGGTGGTGGTGGTGATGGTAGAGATGCTGATGATGAGGAGGAGGAGGGGGATAATGACGATGATGGTGGTGATTTTGGTAGTGATTTTGGTAGTGGTGACAATGATGGTGATGATTATTATGGTGGTGATGGTAGAGGCAAAGTGGTCTGGTTATGCTCTTGCCTCATGGATACGAGGGCATGGTGAGTGTTGGTGGTGGTGATCGTAATGGTGATGGTTGTTGTGATGGTGGTGGTGATGGTGGTGGTGGTGGTTGTGATGTTGATGGTACAGGCAGAGCGGTCTGGTTATGCTCTTGTCTCAGGAATACGAGGGCATGGTGAGTGTTGGTAGTGGTGGTTATTGTGATGGTGGTGGTGGTAGTGATGGTGGTGGTACAAGCAAAGTGGTCTGGATATTCTCCTTCCCCATGGATACAAGAGCATGGTGAGTGTTGGTGGAAGTGGTGAAAATGATGGTGATGATGATTATGGAGGTGATGGTACAGGCAGAGCGGTCTGGTTATGCTCCTGCCTCATGGATATGAGGGCATGGTGAGTGTTGTTTGTGATGGTGGTGGTCATGGTGGTTGTTGTGGTAGTGGTGGTGATGATGATGATATCATGGTGATGATGATTATGGTGGTGATGGTACAGGCAGAGCGGTCTGGTTATGCTCCTGCCTCATGGATATGAGGGCATGGTGAGTGTTGTTTGTGATGGTGGTGGTCATGGTGGTTGTTGTGGTAGTGGTGGTGATGATGATGATATCATGGTGATGATGATTATGGTGGTGATGGTACAGGCAGAGCGGTCTGGTTATGCTCCTGCCTCATGGATATGAGGGCATGGTGAGTGTTGGTGGAGGTGGTGATGGTGATGGTGGTGGTGATCGTGGTGGTGGTGGTGATGGTGATGGTGATGATTATGGAGGTGATGGTACAGGCAGAGGTATGAGGGCATGGTGAGTGTTGGTGGAGGTGGTGGTGGTGGTGATGGTGGTGGTGGTGGTGATGATGGTGGTAATGGTGATGGTGATGGTGATGGTACTGGCAGAGCTGACTGGTTATGCTCCTGTCTCATGGATATGAAGGCATGTTGAGTGTTGTTGGAGGTGATGGTGGTTGTCATGGTGATGGTGGTTGTTGTGGTAGTGGTGGTGCTGATGATTATGGTGTTGAAGATAGAAGCAGGTTAGTCTAGTCGTGCTCCTACTTTATGGATACAAGGGCATGGTGAGTGCTGGTGGTGGTGGTAATGATGATAATTATTGTGTTGATGATGTCACTGGCAAAGAGGTCTGACCACGCACTTGTTTCATAATTATAAGGGCATTTCAAGTCTTGAGGGGATGTATTCAGGGTGGTGGTGGTGGTGATGATAATAGTGATAATGACGATGATGATGATGCTGATGGTTATTGTAATGATGATTTTAAAGATTATCGTAATGGTCATGGGGGTGATAAGAATGATGAAGATGATGATGAATCATAAGGATTGGGACATTGTTGGTGATTTATATGATGAAGTAAATATGTATCACCTCAATTACGAGTTTCGCTTGAATTATAGAGAGTATTCCATATTTCCTCCCTACAGGGACCTGAACACTCCAGTGCCAGACCCGAACGTTTCTTACAGATGTGCAATGAAGATGCTGATGTCATCCCAGTAAGTGCTACTTCATGACTAAAGCCTCATTCAGATATGACGCATCAAAACCGCAGCAGTTTTTTTAATGACTTTACGTTAAATACGCTTCACATTCTGTATCTTATAACACAGAATTTGGTGAATACGTGCAGGACCTTTGTTGCACGCAGTTGCCATTCATTTACCCATTAAAAAAGTGGAGGCTTTTTTGCGGCTATTTACAGCATCATATCTAAACGAGCCTTAACCTGTTTTTTGCAAAAACCTGCAAAATGAATTCCCATTATTCAGTGAGGGAAAAGTCACGGTAATGTGAGAATAATCATCCAAATCTGGGAAAAATTAGGGAATTTCATTGACCCTAAAAGAAAGTAGAAAGTATCTTATCCTTTTTTTCTCCTGTCCAAATAGCGCATCAGCTGTATGATTTGCTATGGTGAATTTCTAGTGTGTAAAATGCTTTCTATAATGATCCCAGAATTTTTGAAACTTTATCATGGAAAGATCAGAGAAAAACAGTAATTTTGTTTTCATGGAATGCTGAGAATCATCTTTTCTGATAAATAATGCTTATTTCTCAATATTCAAATTACAACTACACACAAGATGCAATTCATAATTAAATTGATTTCAGATACATAAATTAGGTGAAATAGAAAATATGTAAGATATACCCTAATCTATCTATTAGAACAATATTATTAATTGTATTCCGATGTTCTTCTTGTTTCTGTAGGAGAGGAATGGTGACCTGGAGGTCAAACAGCTCTACGACTGCAACTGGCAGATCCTGAATTGCAGTACGCCAGCAAACCTCTTCCACGCCCTCAGAAGACAGATTCTTCTTCCCTTCCGCAAACCAGTAAGTCCCTGTTCATGCCAAGTAAAATCAGTATAATCCTAACGCGGGCAGTGGTTAAGTGTTAGAGATTTACTAGAATCTGCCGTTTTTAATGCAAGAACAAAGCAGGACAAATTAATAGCAAAAGAGTAACAATGCTATCTTGGGCAGTGATAAATTCATAAACTTTTGTTTTTTGTTTTTTGTGGGGTTGCCTTTTTCATGCAAAAATAATGCAAAATAATTTTGATGATTAAGGAAAAGCCCCCGTGAGTATATAGACATATCAACATGTACATGTACATGTATATCTCAAAAGAAACAGAAAAATATGAGGCCCACTACGCTTTGATATATAACTTGATCTTGCCATTGCGAATATTTGAGGCGATTTACAGCATTATACAGGAACGAGGCTTAAAGCCAGTCTGCACTAGTTTGGCCAGGAGGGATTAGACCTCCCTGCATGGTCACTGACAGGTGGTTATCTCATCAAATCAGCTCTCGATTAGCATAAGAAAAAGGGGATCATGGGGGACCAACAGGCACCGATTAGGCATTGTTTGAGATGTAGAGGGCGCAAGTAGCTGTAAGTAGTGCAGTGGGGCTTTAAAGGCTTGAAATGGTGAAATTGGAACACAGAGGACTGGACAGCATTATTTATTATTGCTCACTCTTTCTCTCCCAGCTTGTGATCTTCACCCCTAAGAGTCTGCTTCGTCATCCTGATGCCAGGTCATCATTTGATGAGATGAACGAAGGTAAGTTCACATTTAATCCTTCATGAAATGCAGCTTTCTCCAGAAATTACCTCAGCAGTTACCATGAGGATTTGACAAAATTTTACACAGGATTTGGCTAGCTTGCAGCACGGAACTTCACAAATCAGAACAATTTGTTCAAAATTCCCAAACATTTCATGCAAGTGAAACGATTCTGGTAATGCAGTGCTGATGACTTATATGAAATCAATTTGTTAGTAAATGTGGTAAATTGGATAATTTTATTTTGAAAAAAAATATCTTTTAGGTACGTTCTTCAAGAGGTTGCAAGTGAAAAATTCTGATCCTGAAGCACTGGTAAAATTATTTTGTTAAAAAAAATATGGTAAACAAAAACAAGTGATTAAATTAGATAATTTCATTTTGTTAAAAATGTCTTTTAGGTACGTTCTTCAAGAGGCTGTACCCTGACGAGGGTGCTCCGAGCCAGAACCCTGAGGGAGTTCAGAAGCTTCTCTTCTGCACCGGTAAGGTATACTATGAGCTACTCACCCAGAGGGAAACCAGGGGACTCACCAACGACATCGCTATCGTCAGGATTGAACAGGTCAGTTTCTGCCGTTTTAACCTTAGGCTTAGACAAAAAGTTATTGTATTGCCCTTTACGACCGACCCCAAAATCTTAAAAATCTGCGGTCAGCTTTTTATTTAAATTTTGTTTAAACCCTTTTTTAGAAAGAAAAAAAGTTTAATGAATCAAAAAATATGTATTGAAGCATTCAAATCTGAAAAATATCAGCCCAAAGAGGGGAAAAAGCAACAAAAAAGCAACAACAAACAAGCAACCGACCGACCCAGGTGCTAGCACCTAAAGGGCAATACAACATCTTTGTTTTTAGGCCTCATTGAAGACGTTGGCTCAATTTTTCAAGAGTCACTTCACTTAAGACCAGGTTGAAACTTTGAATAAGTATGGAAGTTTGTCCACTAGTGAAAAGGGTGGATGCATTTTCATGTTCAGTTAGTACTGGTTATCATGTAAAAAGCAAAATTAATGATAACAATTACAACAACAAAAAAACATCAACATCTGCAAAATGCTTTTCAAAAGAAAAAAAATTGAGAGTTAGATACAACATTGATTCATCTAACACTTTAGAGGGGCTTTAAGAGAAAAACACAAGAGCAACCTTTTCCAGTTGATGTTTTTAAAACAATCCAATGACAAAAAGTTGTATTGTGCCACCTCATCACATTCAATATCCTTGTTTATGTTTGGACAGATTTCACCTTTCCCCTTTGACCTGGTCGCAGAGGAGGTCGAACGCTACCCCAACGCCAAACTCCAGTGGGTGCAGGAGGAGCATAAGAACCAGGGCTACTGGACCTACATCCAGCCTAGGATACTCAACTCTATCGGGCATGAAAGACCGCTCGGGTAAGTTTTGTGATTTCATATTATACAAAATATTTACTTCTTTGAGGGGCGCGGTTCAAACTATTGCCCAAGGTGATCTCAAAACTGTACTGCATAGTGCAGTCTCGAGATCACAGAGGAGCTATAGTTTGAACCGTGACCTGAGAAAAACAAGCAGTCAATATTTGTTTTATATACCGCATCCTAAGTGTCAATTCTTAAAAAGAGATATTCTATCAAAACATGCATTTTATAGTGTATTTTTTTCGTAGAGTCAAAAGAAATGTACCTGTCTGAGAGGAATGTACGTCTCTCATATTTTGCAAGTCTTGAATCATTTTGTTGAACTTATGACCCCCTATTGCTAATGGGATATTTTGGGATGAGAGTTCCCTGAAACGGTATCATCTTAAGCAACAGTTGCTGCGTCTGGATGATCAGACGAGCAGGTTTGTGATGACGTGATCGTGCTGTTGAGTCACTATCAGACCCTATCAGACATCCTTGCAAACAATTGTGTGGTGCTTTGAGAATAGAAGTAGACATGCTGGTTGTCATAGAAGATTTAGGATCGTATCAAATCAGAAAAAAAGTAGATATTCTTTGTGCAAAAAATTATTGAGAGCTGTCCCTTATTCTGAGTTTCAAATATCATTTTTGATAGCGAAAATTCCTAAATTTTTGTTAGATTTAAATATAATATCTTCTCAGATGCCTTAGCTTCACTTGAAAAAAATTTAGTGCGCAAAATGGCCATGTCACATTGTATGATTCAATGGTGATCCACTTTTTTAACAGAAACTGCAATGTCGCTGATAATATGAAAATTTCAATATTAAAAGGCTCATTGAGGTTCATATGGAGGTTACTAATGGTTATGTAAATATTAACATAAACAATTTGGTAGTATTATTTACTTTCTTGTAGGAGGAACAGATTGGATGCGAATCCTAGTGATGTAAGATCAGTTGCAGATATGAAAAATCTCTGTTGACATAACTATCTCTCTCTACCAGCTATGGTTTGACACATACACATAGCATACTGAGAGAGATCATTTTGACACACGCTCATACATGTACGCGAACGCAGTCGTAGGTTCATTTATGGCATCCACATAGTCCCCTTCGACGTATAAATCTCTATGGGAGGGGGAACTGTTTGGAGCTCCATGAATGAAATGATTCACCAATCAGAAGTGACTTCCACTGTTGCAACTATCTCTAAATCAACTAGCTATGGTTTGACATGTTATTAAGCACCTTTTTACCTAATCTAGTTATTTGTTTCCTCTTTGTCTCCTTAGATACGCCGGCCGGGCTGCATCTGCTTCCACTGCAACAGGCAACAAGAGCACGCACGTCAATGAACTTCAGAGTTTCTTCAATTGTGCCATGAATTTAGATTAAAAATATCATCATCATCCAATCTAGTGGAAACATGCCCATTAGATCTAACGCTGGGTTAATGTATGCTTTATATTGCACAATCAGGAACAATGGACACTGTTCTTAGATGATGTCCAGTTTTGCAATGAATTATAAAAGATCATCTACAGGTCGATTTCTAAATTTCAACCTTTAAAAACAAAGCACAAGGTTCTGAAACACTGATGGTGCGGATTGGTGCCCCAAAACAAAATATAACAAACAAACAAAACAAAATAAAATAGAAAAATTAGAACTTTGAAATGCACATTAAGGTACCGGGTATATATTTATTTTTGGAGTCGCAGTTTATATTTTGACTCCTGTTTTCCACCCCCCAAAAAAAAATAGTTCTGATTCCTGCAATGTATTTATGTGAGTTTGAAAACAATGTCCCAATCTCGATAACGCAATATTGGAATGAAATGAAATTGAAAGATGCAATAAACCGAACAAATTGAGCTTCTTCAGATTTTGAAATATGATTTTCCAATTTGGAAAGTAGGATATTGAATATCAGCATCCACACAAACTTATGTGACGGTTGTTTGGTTCACTGCACTGAAGGAATTCATCTTAAGTCTAAACGTCTTTTTTTTTCTTGTTTTCACTTCTTCAATTTCAATCTTAGGAATTCTTATAAACAAACAAATCAACATTTCAAACTAGTTTCCTGTTTGTATTTATAGAGTAATATTAGTTCAAAACTTAAATCTTTTTTTCATTATTTTATTGACATTTAGTGAATTTCCCAGAAAATATTGTTGGACTGTTGTTGCTGCATTTTAGTTTTGTTTTTGTTCAACCTTTCAATGCAATAAAAAACTTTATTGGTTCATTTCTTTTGTAATATATGTTATTCTGTTCAGATATTCAGTCATCCATTATTAAGAAACATCAACAAATTCTCGCCTGATTTCTCTTCAAAATTTCCCCACTCAAGCGTTAAAATGGCTGTGGGCTTATTGATCAACTCAAGCCGGCATGTGCAGGGTAAATTTTGCAATGTTCGGTTTATATCCAAAATTGTGCAAATAATGAGTATCTGACAAAATTTGAGATTAATGTAAACAAATTTGATTGTGAAAAGTTAAAGGGACAATCTTTTCTGCTTGCAGCATATTGTTGCATGACTTAGGAAACTCCAACCGCCAAACAGTTGGCTATGTTAACTGTTTTCTGCACACATTAAATTCAATTACACTTTTTCACCTTTCATCTCATTTCATGTATTATAGACTGCACAATTAGACCATGCATATGGCATCATGAGTTGAAATAGACGAATGAAATGTTTGAAAATTTACGTCATATATTGCACTCTCCTAGATAATCTTATTCACTTGTTTTGCTGTCAGAAGTCTTTTTTGTGAGAAGTGAAATCAGCTGGTGTCTCCGAGACTCAAAGTAAACGGTCAAAATAGCTAGATTTGTTTAGTTAGAAGAGAGTTAAAGTGCCTTTTGATGGACCCCTACCCCTCCCCCACCCCCAAACAAACAAAACCCAAGTGAAACCTTGTCGTAGAACTTCTAGTCGACTGTTTTATGCACTGCACATTGCTAAAGACACACTGGTAGAGAGCTTCCATGGCAGATTATGCACTAGTGTTTTTTTAAATAAATTGTTTAAACCATCTTGTCATGAATGTTATCCGAAATATACTAGTGGCTTTGCACTTTATAGTCTACCTATGGTTAGACATGGTTATAAGATTTTGATGAATGAAGAAAGTGTT
>JARBES010000114.1:16392327-16406220 GCA_030265145.1 Strongylocentrotus pallidus
CCTATTTGTGCTGTAATATAAGAATGTGCCCTACAGAAAAGTGGCCTTGCCCTAAAAATATTGAAATTTAAGGCCTGGTCCTATGTCCGGACAATGTTACATTAATCTTTTCAGACTTATTTTAGACAATATCTTAAAAAGAATGAATATTTATAATGGTTTAATAATGGCTACTACTACTAGGCCTAGTAGTAGTACTAGTAGTACTACTCAGTACTAGTAGTAGACTTTTCTAGTACTACTACTAGTAGTAGTCTAGGCCTAGATCTAATATCTGATGCATATTAATATTTTTTGTGTAAAGTCCAGTTGCCAACATGACGGCTTTACTTTTTCTTAAGTGTCTGCACTCTGGACAAATAATCCTCTACCCTACATGTACAAAACCTGTAGGTCTACTCTACTCTAGACTAGTAATAGTATTACATTCACAGTCTTTCTTCAAATTTAAATAAAAGTTCGAATGAAAGGTCGAAAGCATAAAATCTGTGTCGATCAGTTATTTTGTTATAGACTGAAGAATATAAATGTGCATTTCATCTGATATTACACAATTTTTGCATCAATATCACAAAAATTATTCACACAATGCTATAGATGGATCATTAGACTGAAATAAAATGGATCATATTTTACTTACAACTTTGGGCTTAGCTGATTTTCTTTGATTTCATGGGGACAACTCCCAGTAATGAAACACATCTCAAAAACGTAAAAATAGGCTGGCACCCTCCAAACGCCCCCTGAAATCCGGCCAAAACAATGTAGTGAAAGTGAAACTCTCGCTTCTGACGTCACAACTCGAGCCCGTTTATCAAAAGGCTATTCCTGTAGTCTACAGTGTTGATGTTTTTAATAATGTTTGCAGAATAGAATATAATGCACAAGCATTTTTGATACACTCAAATTATGTATTTACCTACCGTATTCACTTAGTTAACACATAATGTAAATCCTTGTTTATATAGTCGGGATCCAAATTACCCTATTTTGTTTCTCAATTTTGTCTCCAGTGTATTTCCGATCAATGACTTTTGCCAATTGGGAATTGGTATGATCAAGATAAAACTGCACATTTTTAATGCTATTAATGCATATCATCAAAAGTTACAAATAAATAGTAAATTCTTTAGTATTATTGATATTTATCAAATCAAAGGGCATATAATAATATCAGGAAGATATTACTTTTGTCCAAAGAACCCAGCTTTTAAGCCAAATATAGCTGAACTTACCTGTCTCCATGCAGCAAACAAATTTACAACATTGATTCATTCTAAATAATACAACATTTATTTTTTTGTGTTTTTATTAATGTAATGCTTCCTGAGACAAAGCAAGCAGTAGATGCAGGTTCAAGTCCCGCTTAAATCAAGATTTGATTTAATTTGAAGTAATGATTTATTGTTGTTGTTTAATTTACCGGTAGGCAAACAAAAAAATTGATTTGAATTCAAATTTATGTACATGTACCTGTATACACACTCACATAATATGCGTGTATACATGTATATTTCTTCTTTTTAAAAAACCAACCCTCCCCCCAAAAAAGGGGGAGATAATGATATCATGTTAGATTACCGTTCCCTGTCCCCCCTTTGTTTTTTACATGAAGGTTTTATACACTCATCAGAAGAGGAAGAAAGCCAAGGTTTGGCAAGATGGCGTCCTCAAGGTCAACGACCAAGGAACCAAAGCTGATCTTATCGGAGCAGGAAACAAACGGTTGGATCAAGTTCATATCAAAGGAAACCAGGTAAGCACCCATAGACCAGTTCATACATGTAGTTGCAGTCTGAGCATGAGCAGATAAAGGTCATTACAGACCAAATTGTGAAATACACAGAGACAAGATACTGGATACGTGCTCATGAAAATTACATGTATGTTATCATTATTCATTTATGCAAAATCAGTGCACTCCATGATAAAAAGGTGGAAGTATTCTTTGAAAAGGGGAAACAAAGGCTATTTATGTAGCACCTCCATCGCTGTAGGAGCGATTATTTCAAAATTTGCATGGTTGGTAAATGGTAACCCAAGAGTCATAGATGAATTAAGCAATATTCTAGCATTCTTCATTAACCAGGTAGGTAATATGAGTGTATTATATTGACTAAATTCATGAACTCTATCCAAAAAAAATTCTGTGTCTCTATTGGGTGGAGGACCTGACATATTTTTGTGAATGGAAATTCATTCTCATAGATGATGTTTTGAGACACTTTTATGCATGGAGTTTGTTTGTTAAATAGTACTGCCACCTTGATGTACATGTACTTCATATTGAGGCTGTTAATGGCTTCAGCTATAACAATTCTCCACTTAATGTTTAGCAGGTCTTAAACTTTACATGAAGTTTCGAAAGCCTCATTTTTATGACTTTTTCTGATATGTTTAGCATTTGGCATTATACTTTGATCCTTTGTAGGGTAACCTTTCCATTAAAAAAATTAAAGGGACGTGACATTGGATGTACATGTACATCTTCATTTTCCTACCTAATAGAAATTAGAAACAAACAATTTTAAAATATATACTTAAAAGTTCTTACTCCAATCCAGTGCCAACAAGTGAGTACTAGGGAAACATGCAATGTATGTTCTCCCTGTTTAACTCTTTGAACACAGCTTCAATATTAAGAAGCTCCTTTATCTAACAGTTTCAGTTTACTGTTTATTGCTCGTCAGTTTGTTTGTTTTCTTGACTTTTTTTCCTTCACCTGTGCAGGCTGCCATTGGAGAAGAGCTAGAAAGTGAGAAATATTTGATCACCATCGAAGAGAATGTATCTTCTGATAAACCAAACCAGGAAGCTGTTAATCTTGAAAAGGCCCCAGTAAACCAACCTGAGCACAGACCTCATACCCAGGCTCCAAGAAGACAGCCACTGAAGAGAAAGAGAACGGTAAGTAATAGCCAACGTTTTGTCTATAATAGTCAATTGAAGGCCAACTAAAAACCTGTGCAGCAAAAAAATTACTTGTTAAATGAATATCATGAGTATCAAGTAATTTGTGCACAATAGTGGCCTCTTTGTACTCACTGATCTAATGCATGTGTTTTTTATTACAGAAATTCATGTTAAGTACACTTATTATCTTGATTTTAATTATTCAAGTGGCAATTGTAGACAAGTGGGAAGTGGCTATTATATCATATAAATATATTCTATCAGTATGGTAGTATTGAGTATTGGTCATTACTTTTGAATTTGATTACAAGTATCTAATTTATATTACTTGTATTGGTTTGCAGGGATTTGTACCTCCAAGGCAAGCCAACAAGCGACCAAGTCCTGAGAAAGAGAATCCTCCGCAGACACAAGAAATCACGCAATTGGCTACTTCATCGGGGTTCGGAAGCCCCAGGTCTTCACTCTTCAGTTCTCCATGTAGCAAGACAGAGGTATCTTCGCCACAGGGTCCAAACATCTTGAACATGTATGGTAGGAGCACAGTCAAGGCAGCTCAAAGCAATACACATTATGCAGCATCTGAACAACAGCATACAATGAGAAACAATGCACGATATGATCCTCACCACTTGAAGGATGACTTTCAACCAGAACCACAGGAGTGGAATGAGGACTATGATGATGATAGGACTCTTCCAAGTCATAATACAGCCACAAGTTTCTCACTACATCCTGAAAGCACCGGTAGGACTGTCATGGGTGTAGATCCATGTGAACTTCATGTCAAAAGTCAACCAGAAATGGACGTTGACATGAGAGGTACGTGGGACGATCGACAAGCTGGAAGTGATCTCTCCAGGACAGATGCACCTGCCATGAACAAGTCTTCCTTCTCTATTGATCCTAGTTCCACAAATCAGGATCTATGGAGAACATCTTCTGAACAGGACCGTACCAGCTACAGGAAGCACACAGATCTTTCAGCTAGTTCAGTCATGCCAGGCACTAATTTGGATAATGTGGAGACTAGGCTGCCAGAAGAAACCAAAGACCACACTGAGAATGCTCCAGGAGCTAAAAGAAGCACCTCTAGGATTCTTGCTTTGCTTGGAAAGGGGAAGAAACCCTTCCAACCTCCCCTAAAACAGAAGGCTACACAAGATGAAATTACAGACACATCATCAAATTCATCTACAGTTCCTATGAAGCATCCTAGTTCTTGGACCCTCCTAAGATCACAGGGATCACTACATGCCCCTCAGAGTAATTACCAAGCAAGTGTGATTTCTTCAAAACCAGTAAAGATAGAGATAGATATGTTTGATGAACCTCTGTCTCATGATACAGAATCACAGCCTCCTGACAGTCTTCCCATACATACTTCTAGAGAATTTGATGCAGGTCATATGGGAAGAACTGCTGCATCGATGAGAATGTCACAACATCAGAGCATCCCCAGTGAGAATAATCTTAATAGTTTGAAGGCCGTCTGTGATCAAGCAGCTGAAGGTGGTCAGAAGGAAGCAGCAGTCTATGATGAGCCCAGGGTCTTCCAGGAGAGTCGGGCACCGAGGCCAAACCAGCACATGAAACATTGTTTGAATAAAAGAACAGGTATGTTGAAGTGAATGTTGTCTCTGCATGTTCAGGGATACTCATGTAGTACATGTACAGTGTAGTTTGTTCCTTGTAATTATCTCTTTGCAAAGTATGGAGCATATCAGTGGGCCACTTTGTCTCTAGCACATGTGTGTCAGTTCTTGGAATAATGTTCTTGTTCTTCATTGAATTTGGCACATTTTTATAAAAATGTTGACATTATAATTATGCTTTATAGTGCATCAGTTTACAACCATTCAACAAAACCAAAACCAATAAATTAGTTCTAGTTTAAATTCCTGTTATGACAACCTTTACAAATCTGTAAAAGTGATTCCCGGCAAATATATCAAAGGTACTAGTAACAGATAGTTTCCTCCCAAATTCTCCTCCTACTCTTAGGTTTAGAGACAGACAAGATTACTGAAAGGCCCGAAGTAGACTCACAGTCAGAATTAGAGAACAAGGAATGTAAGAAATGCAAGGGAATCAGGTGTACATGCAATATACCAAGTAAAGGTCATGAGGAAAAACTATCTATGAATGGTACAAGTTTAGAGTCAGATATCAATATAATAAAGAGTTATACAATAGATGTAGAAGAGATTCAACGTTGCCCATCTGAGGGGGCAGCTAAACAGATTCCCCAAGATAGGGATGAAAGAAGTTCCCAATCTCCTGCAATACCAGATGTTATTTATTCTCATGAAGAATTGGTCTCGGAAACTAAAACTGACAGCAGTTATGATCAATGTCAGGAAAAAGAAGAAAATGAAACGGTGCCAGATATTGATGAACAAGATATGAAATCAAGTACACCAGAAGAGTCTCCTCTTGAGATAGACACTGCTCACAATGCACCAGATAACCCTCAGCATTCAGACGATAACAATAGTGCAGCCTTTGAGGAAGTTCACAGGACCATGCGGCACCCATCCCTGGATCTGACCCAGAATGAGCAGGAAACCACACAAAACATGAAACATAGGAACTTGAGTGGTGACTTCTCTGGAGAATCGAACTGTGATAGTATGGAGATATGTTTTCAGATTGACTTTGATCCTGATGATTTATCTCAGGACCAAAGCTGTGAAGAAGATGGGTCTCAGAATAAAGTGGATGTCTTCGAAAGGTCTCTCAGCCTGGTAACACTATCTGATCATGGTAAAGAAGTAGACAAACCTGAAAGTGATAATGCACAGTATAATAATGATATGGACTCTAACTATGAACATACTGGTTTAAAGAATATGACTGATGGCGCCAAGGATACTACGTATATGTTACAGAAATCCCCAAGCTTGTTATCAGTTTCTGATCTTCGTGAAGATGATGCACAGAACCAAGTGTATCCTGTTGATGCTGATACTGATGGTACTTGTATTGACCCTAGCAATGACATTGCTAGCTATCATAATATGCCTAAAGTTGACCAGAAATCCCCAGGCCTAAAAGCAGTTTTGGATCTTGGTGATGATGGAGACAAACCTGAGAGGGATGAAGCAGCATTCGTTATACATCCTGCTGATTCCGATACTGACGGTACATATATGGACTATGTTAATGACCGTGTTAGCTCCGACTCTGCAACTGATGTTGTCCAGAAAAGGCAGAAATCCCCAGGCCCGAAACCAGAGACTGCTCAAGTTGAAGATAGAGACAATCTTGTGAGTGATGATACACATCACGTTACACCTCCTGACGTTACTTTTGATGATAATGATGATGATATGGCTCTGAACTTGAGCTGTGAAGAAGATTGGTCAAAGAATAAAATGAATGTCTGCCAGCTATCTCCAACCTCACAGAAATGTTCTGATGTACATGTAGTTGAAAATGAAGCACAGTCTTTGGGAAAAGATTCTCATTGCTGTATAGATCCTGGTGATAGTGGTACTGATGATGCATCTCTCGTCTCAAAATGTGAAGAAAATGGGTTCAAGAATATGCCTGAAGCTGATGTGTCCCAGGAATCCCCAAGCCTGAAAGCAGTTTCTGATCCTCATGTTGGTGATGAGAGAGACAAACATGTGAGAGAATATCAACAGCAGCATATGCATTCTGATGAAGCTGATGTTGCGTCTGTGAATATGAACTGCAAAGAAGATAGCTCAGAGAATATATTTGATGTCTCACAGACATACCTTGGTTTGGACGCAGCTGCTCATCCCATTATTGATGGAAAGAAATCTGTGAAGGAAGATGTGCAGATAGGTGAAGATCCTATTGATGACTCTATGGACTTGAATGGTGAACATCATTGGTCCAATGATACAAATGATGTCTTCCAGAGATCCCCGCATATGAAGGCAGACACTGATCCTGTTCATGAAGGTAATTTGTTGAGGAACAATGCACAGAAAATCATTCATCTTGTTAACCGCAATCTTCATAACTTCAGCTTAGAGCTGCTTGAAACTTCTAAGAATCAGCAGAAGAAAGAACATGTCAGAAAGCTAGAGACAGCTGACCATAAATTGTCTAATCGACCAATAACACACGAACTTGAATCAGTGATTCCTGATTGCAATAGTCAGCGGTCCACTACAACTTCCATAGACACCTTAGACTTTTCACAGGATACACAGAGAAATAAGGACACAACATTGTCGTTCCAAGACATACAGAATGGCCACTTCTTCAAAGGTAGTAACGGTCATTCACCTATACCGTCTCAGGATATTGATGCTCTGGTTCCGGACATGGAATTGATTGATACACAGCATCTTCCTGCAGGACGTTTTGGAGGATATGGTATGACTGGGCATCCACCTTCCAAGGAAGCTTCAAGCTTGTTTGATCCTACACTTATGTCACGAGGTGAGCAGTCAGTTCCAGAGATATCTGATTCTAGGCAACATGAAACAGCCACTAATCAAGTCCACATTGCAGAGAAGTCATATGGAGAGGCACCTTCAGTGGACCAGTGTAGCACTTCCGCTCAGATAGTGGGACGATCAAGTCGAGCATCTGAATGGTTTAGAAAGGAAGTAAATGGAAATGGTGATAGTAATGCCACTTTGTCATGGTCTTCAGAACAAGATCACCAACAGTTCAGAACCGCCCATGATAAACCATATCTAGTTCAGACGCCACATCTGGTTCCAGGAAATTTGATTCAGGCCCAAAGCAGTAGTGACATGGTCATCTATGACAATGTTAAGAACTCCAGTGAGTGCCAGTTTGGAAAGGAAGTAAACAGAAATGGTGATAGTAATGCCACTTTGTCATGGTCTTCAGAACAAGATCACCAACAGGTCAGAACAGCCCATGACCAACCATATCTAGTTCAGACGCCACATCTGGTTCCAGGAAATTTGATTCAAGACCAAAACAGTAGTGACATGGTCATCTTTGACAATGGTCAGAACTCCAGTGAGTGCCATCAGATTCCAATCTCTGTGACCCCAAACCAAGCGGAGGAAAGCATACCAGTTTGTCAGATAAGAGAAGGATATGAATTGGATTCAAGATTCACATGGAATACTAGCCAAGACCAAAGAAGAATTCCAACTCAACTCGGATCACCAGCATCATTGTCTAGCCATGGATCTAAACAGGAGACATGGTCACCAGTCTTCAAATTGCCATCCCCTGAACAGATGCGTAGTCTTGCTGCAATGCAACCAGGTGAGTGTTGATCATTACTGCTAATGTTCATCTCCATCTCACTTTTCTGTCTTTAGCTGAACGAATGGTTATTTTCCCTTTCTTTCTGTGGCTTCTGGTTCTTGTATTTGTGCTATTTCATATTTTCTTTCAACAACAATACATTCAGAAAACCTTGGGCATAAACACTTTTTAAAAACTTTCACAGCCTGAAATGATATGTTCACAGCTGACCCAGCTCAAAATCTTTACTTATCGCCAAGGTGTCTTTCTGTGAAAATAAAAGTTTTTGTAATACAATTCACCCAAGGTTCATGTTGCACAATTTTCTAGTTTTACAGTTGTGCATCTTTGCAGTTTGGGATTAAGTTTTCACCAGAATTGAGCCTGTTGTCTTAAAGCCTCACTGCACTACTTATAGCTACTTGCGCTCTCTTTACAGCCAACAATGCCTATAAAGCGGTACCTGTTGATCCCCCATGATGTCCTTTTTCTTATGTTAATTGAGAGCTGATTTGATGAGATAACCACCTGCCAGTAACCTTGCAAGGAGGTCTAATCCCTCCATGCCAAACTAGTGCAAAAGGGCTTCAGATTTTAAATTCAAGATGAAAGTCATGAGTTTCATTTAATGTTCTTGTTTCTTGTCTTGTTTGATATGCACTCCATTAAACACTGTTCAGTTCAAAATTTGTAAAAGGAGATTGATTTTCTATCACACAGACCATTGCAACAATCCTGACGTGAGACTGCAAGATGATCATTCTTCCAGCCCTGCCTCTGCCATATTACCTCATCCTTCCTACCTGAAGACTCCAGTGAGAAGAAATGCAACAAACAAATCAGACTTTGTGGTTTGTAAGGTAAGAATTGGCTTACCCTTGTTGTTTAAAAGTAAGGATTCCAGGTTTCACAGATGTAACGTTTAAAACTACGACAGACCATATGAACATCGCTAGTAATATTAAGGGCTGGACCGGAGCTTTCTGAAACCTTTGCTTGTGCATTCCATATGTAGCTTAGACTGTACTTAACTCTAAAAAAGTTCTTCATGTTTGAAATTGTGATTGATTATTGTGAAAACTAGTGCAGTAAAAGATCAACACACTGGGACATTAGGTTTGTATAATTCATGGATTCATAAAGGAAGTCGAACAAAAGGTTACATAATGGCTATTAATTATTATGTGTTTAATACTACTAGTTAGAAAAAACTGTTGTAAATGCTGCTGTCAATTTAATGTTTGCACTATTCAGTAGTTGATGGATACTGGTAAAAGCTCACAAATTCAAGGTGAAAGATACATGTGTATAGAGAGGTTGCAATGTTTCATCATTGAAAGAAGGCCTGCTGCCAAAATGTATACAGAGTTCAATTAGTTGTAATCTGATACTTTTTTTCATGATTGTTGCACATTATAATAATTTGATTACCCAAAAGATACAGGTTGTTCATCTTGGATGGCTGTGCAATATTCTTGATGTTTATGAAATACATTGTGTGCCATGTTAAAGGTCTAAGTGTGCCTTTATTTTCTGTTTATTTCTTCAGGACCAGAGTGATTCTTTGCAAGGGGGAATCTACTGGAAGCAGTTTGTGTCCAGTGGAAAAGTCAGAAGAAATCCACAAACTCCTACCCAGTCCATGTTCCTACCAAGACAAGATTGGGGTGACTTCCAAGAAATACCGCCTTCTGAGACTAGCAGAATACTGCCATATGGTACTCCTCAAGGGAGTAATGCCACGCTTACCCCACCATTTGACACCCAAGAGAGGAGGCAACATAACACTCCTACAGATTGTACCCAGAGAGAATTTAGACCGAGACACGACAGGAGTAAACCACATCAGATACATCCTTCACACGCTGACAGTATCCAAGCATGTAGCACCCCTGCAAGTGGAATGATCAGGTCTATAGCACCATTTGGAAACTTGTTTTCACCTCCTCAAAGCTCATCCTTCAAACCTATAGTGGAGAATTGCATAACCTCACCAACCACAATAGAGAGGCTGGGCCTTTGTTCCTCGCAAACCTGTATCAGCAACACAAGAGACAACCAAAGTTTGCCTGGTCTCTCACAGAGGTATTTCTTGGATGATGGAATATCTTTTGCTGGCCCAAACACACATAATTGGGATACTAGTGTACCCCACACCCATTCATCTGTAGCACTTGACTACATTGATTCACAATCCAGACAAAATTCTCATCCCTTCACCTCTGATGCAAGATTGCAGGATGTGTTCCATATGCCACGTGCAATACAAAATAGACAACAACATTCAACTTTGCCAGACTGTCATTCACCATGTGATTTCTTTGCAGTCGATGATAGTCAAAGTGGTTTGTCCAAAGGCATTGGAAGATGTAGGAGCCAACAGCTGTCACAATCCCAGAATGTTGAGATCCTCTGCGGTGTTAACAGACAAACTGATGTACATGGACCATCACTTGAGAGAGATGTCATGAGTTTATACGCGACAAGAGGCAGAGAGTTATGCAGGGATGCTGTCTTTGAGGAAGAGAGATGCAATCAGAGTTCCTTGCATCAAAGAAAGTCCCAGTTTCATATGGGTAACATGCAAACTCTTGGAGAGGATGCGATGAGTCCTGGACTACAGTTTGATAACCAGTCATCTGGTAAGGAATTGTCTTATGCTGCTAATGATAGATTACATGACCGCACCAATCGATTCCAACGTGGTGAACAACTCTCAAATTCTACAAGAAAAGGAGAAGTAAGAGCATGTGAAGTTGATCCTACAAGATATAAAGTAGAACAACAATCATACTATCAGGAACCTGATGATCTGGAGGCATATGATATCAGCAAGATAGATGATGTGAAAGAGCTGAACAAGTTAGGGTCACTATCCCATGCATCCTCAGCGGGAAGACGCAGACAGTATCATGATGCCAACGAAATGAATGTGACTGGATATTCTGAATCGGCCATTGATCTGGAGAGGGCACTTACTCCAGACTTGTTCACAACTCAGCAAGATGGCTCAGTCAGTGACTGCAACTCCCCTGGAGAAAGCTCCAAAGGCCACACACCATTGCGAGAAAGCATGGGTTGTTTTCCGGGACCTCTCTCTATGGATCATTCAGTCAAGGAGACGATTTCAGTGGACCAGGAACATAATTTAGATTTGGAACAGAGTACGTCTACGAACCTGAGTAAGACCTCTCTTTCTCGTGAAAGGAAACTGACCTTCAATCACAGACCACTCATCTCAAAGCCCACTGATGAACCGAACACACCTTTACCAAAGATATTCTGCAGAGAGATAGTTGAGGGAAGTTCAGTGCAAGCAGTCACAAACGCCCTTAGAAGCGATCACTCACAGTTTGAGAACAGCCCTATCTACACTGCTAAATCAATTAAATCATGCACAATCCCTGATGATTTACTGGCTCAGTCTGGTGATCATTTAGACCAAGTGGATAGGTCTAATGTAGACCCAAGAGATCAAGAGTCAGAACTCATCTTGATTCTTGAATCAGATGATGACTGTCCATCACCTTCACAAGTACAGCAGAGTGAGTTCATACAAGATGGCAATCAAGCACTTTATTCACACAGTGTCTCCTTGGATCAATATAGAGAAGCCAACATTAGTGAATATGAACAAGGCAATATGAACCAGCTACATCAAGAAGAAAATGACTTTCGTGACTTCTCACAGATTACATCTACACCTAGAAGGGATCCACCTTGTAAATTCACAAAACTTGACTCAAAGCAACATTATGGTACTCATAATGAGCAAGAACTGCCATTAGACTTGGACATGGTAGATGTACATGTAGGTGGAGAGCATGGACAATCGACACGGGAGATGCATGAAACAAGTTCTGAGGATTCCATCACCGATGATGTCCTCTGCGGTAGTTTCCATAACAACCAAGTTTTCTCACCAGAGCAAAAGAATGATGTATTACATAGAGTTCCCATGCTTGTAAAAGATTGTTCGCACTCTACAGGAAACAATGTACAGCCTAGAAAGTACTATGAACCAAGCAATCAGTTTAGAGTAGGGACATCACAACAGGGTTTAGCAGTAGGACAGATAGATTTACAAGGACAAGGTACCTTATGTTAGTCTGTATTTTCCATGATTAATTTGCTTTCATGATGGTGGTAACATGTCTGATGAGTTTCCAAAGGTTGTGCTAATTACATGAATGTGTTATGGTATTCTATTTTGTAAATTTATCTTTCCATTTTTTTTCTTCAGATTTCATTGAAACACATCATTCATATATATTTATTATTTTGCATTGCCATTATGCTGACTTGCAACTCACTTTATTCATCATCTACTTTTGAGAACCCTCTATTTCTCACATCTACCATAACAAGGGACCAACATGATGATTTAACTGATCATTCAAACTCAAGTTCATAACCATAATGGTGCATCAATCGTGTTTTGTTGGACATTCCTGAAGTCCTCATTTTTTCTTCTTTATACAAATATTTATCAGCATCCACACCAACTTGTGTATAAGTTGTATTGGGAAGTTTGGGATGAGGATATTGATAAACAGTGTGTTTGGATGTATTGTATAACTCATCAAATTGTGAATCCAAAGATACCTATTTTCTTGATATATACGAAATGTCTAATAATTTTGTTTCAATTTATCTATTGAAGTAGGCAACACAAGAGGAAACACATCCTCACTGCATCATCTACAGCATGCACACCAGAATAGAATGCAATGTGCAATTGGGAAGAGTGGTTCCCAAACACAGTCAGGAGATGTACTTATAAGAGGAGTGCCTGGTAGAGAAAGTAGAGAAGTGAAGAAGGGGTTCAGGACACAAGTCTCCATGATGTCAAATGTAAGTAACATGCTCAGCTTATATTTAGAACTTTTTAGTTTGCTCATACATGCAGTACAACAAAAATCTACCAAGAATTACCTTATCCTTTTCTTGAGTAAAGATTGGTTAAAACATCACAGAAAATCTGAGACACTGTCTGTTAATCTTCACTGGAAAAAAGATGACTGAATGTTACAATCATTCGGGAATCGCAGACAAAAAGCACTGTATGGTATCCGTGCTTCCACAAAGTAACTTTTAACAGTAAACCAATGGGGATCTCATCAAATTTTAACTATTTTCCTGGTTCCCGGAATCTTTCGGGAATCTCACTCATGAACTATTGATCATTACTGGCATTGTTTGTTTCTTCACGGGAATGGCTTAAAATTATAACTCCAATTTCGACCAATCAGATGGCTAGATTATTGCCTTCCCAACTGTCAGATACAGTGGGACCTCCTAAGTTGTAAAGAACACTGTTAAAACAAATACTGTAATATAACAAGGTAATTTTGCTGGTCCTAAATTCTTGCATTTTGTTGTTGTACGACGAATAATAATATATTATGAAACAGTAATTCCTTTATCCTGAGAAATTTGTTATAACAAGTTTCTGCTGTATTGTATCTTTAATTTGTATACACATTGCTCAAATTTGTTGGTGAATTAAACATTTTGACATTTTTGGTGACTGCTTTTGTCAAGAAAATATGTACAATTGCTTTTTTCAAGAAATAATTACAATTGATGTGGAGCACACATGATGTATTGGATACTTTACTGTGTATAATATATATTACTATATTCAGGCCTGATAAAAACCCGATTTAAATCGGTTTCCCGATTTTTTTTTATTTTTCCCGATTTTTCCCCGATTTTTTTTTTTCTTCCCGATTAAAAAAAAAAAAATCATTCTTTTTTAAATTC
>JARBES010000114.1:16565292-16575529 GCA_030265145.1 Strongylocentrotus pallidus
AATAGGAAATATACTTGGTTTTATCTATTTCTTCAAAAACCTCTGACATTTTACCTCCGCCATTTTTACACCAAGCCATATATAAACCCAAACCCATTATTAGGGGGAATTTTTGGGGCATTTTTTCTTGAAAAAGACCCATTTCCCAAAATTTTCGGGTGTTTTTCGGGTGATTTTGAAAAAACGGACCCATTTTGAATGGTATTTTTGTTAAAAGTGGGACCCATGTTTAGGGTTTTTTGTTAAAAAGCTACCCATTAGAGCGGCACACCCCAGTATGTCTTTATATGTGAGTGCCCCCCGTGGGGTGGGGGAGGGGGGTATGCAGTGTGATATACATTTACAACCGATTAAAAACGTTGGTCTACAAAGTTTTCTTTTCTTCTGGCTTGTAGAATATGATTTAGATATTCCAACTAAGTGACGAAGTGAAAAATCATTATCCGATATTTGCATTTATCATCTTCTAATCGCAATGTGATCCTACCAACGAGCACAAGAATCAAATAAACGAACTTGTATTTCTCAGGATTCAATAAAATTTTACGTCCAGTCGTCAACCACCTGCAAATAACGACTTCAAAATAAATCGTTTGTGTTATCTTAAGCATAGCATATGCAGGTATCGACAGCATTCTTTTAAATTGTTCTTAACTTTATGGCGTCTGAAATATTGTCAGTAGGGGTCCTAAAATGCTCCCCTGTATAGATTCCCGCAGGTACCTGTATAATTGTACTCCTAAACTTACAGTTATCGATACTGATGATTGTTTTCTGTAGATTTAAAGTCATGAAATTATTGTTAATTTGATTCGTCAGAACCAAATAAAAGATTTCATCAGTAAAAACAAGAAACAAGAAAAAGTAGAGGCTGTGAACAAGTAAACTGCAAGTCTTAAAGGTAATACAAAGTTTTGGTATGGAATCATGAATTTGGTTCAAATGAACAAGCATAAATTATTATGCGATCCTACAATATTCAGTGATCGTTGTCGCGGTTGAAATCGAGTCTAAAGTGTTGAAATTGTAAATAATTAACACTTCATGTTGTATAGCTGCCTCTCAAGGTCAACATATTAATTTGACTATAAACAATGTTTCTTGACTTTAATCGAAACTTGAATATTTTTGAAATTTATCAAAACTTACCGGGAGCACCGGTAAATTTTGATATTCAATTTTTCTCAAAAGCAGAAGTGTTTTAGGGGCTAAATTTTCTAGAGCTTATAATACAATCACATCCAAATATATAAAATTTGTAAAGAATCACTATCCAGGCAATTTCCAAAATTTCCCAAATCTTTGTATTACCTTTAAGAAGGGCAAAAAACTTACGAGTTCACCCATGTTGGAGGCCGAAGGAGACACCTCACCACGATCCTTGTTGTGGAGGGCCAGGATTGCTGCTTTCTCGTCCTCTGTCAGTACCCGGGCAAATATATCTAACTTGGGACGACTCCGATCTGGTGCTCCAGACGGCATCCCGTCCAACACGCCCTCAGGCTCGTCGGCTAGACCCAGAGAGACTAGGACTAGAAGCAGGAGACATGATGCGCGAATCATCTTAACAAATATAGATTAATCTAGCTATTTCAGACTTTAGATGACAAGTTAAGACGATGAGTGTGTGTTTGTACGATGACTTCTCTTGAATGAAATAACCCAAGAACTTTCTGTCTAATATTTTGTTTTGGTTGTCGAAGTTCACAGTATGGATATGGTTGATGGTTGTGGTTTGATGACAGATGGGCGGGCTTATATTAAATATGCAACAACATGGGCGTCAATCTAGGGGGGGGGGGGGGACAGGTGGGACACGTCCCCCCATGACTTTTCCTAGGGGGGGGGGGAGCATATCAAATGCCCCCATGTTTTGTCAGACAAAAAGGGGGACTACCAGGAACAACGATTTTGTGTACATTTTCAAGTAGATGAGAGTTAAATTCTCGTTAAAAAACAAAAAAGACTAAACTTTTCAGTGCATTTTCAGTTTTTATCTAAATTTGGACGATAGGGTAGGCTGCGTTGAGACGGGTTTATATTAAAATATTGGCACAATGCGCTATGCATGTCTGAATCATACATGGTGTTCTGGCCGTGCTCATCCATAATACACTTTCATATTTTTAATGTGGCCCTTTCATTTCATTTCATTTATTTTCCACATTAAAAACCAGAAAAATATACAAGGTAAAAACAATGTACATCGATCATTGTTGCATCTAAATCAGTTTTGAAGTGAGTTTGGTAATAGTCCCTTTTCTGTAAAATAAACCAAAAATTTATACTAAATTAGATCAAATTTGACATGGTTATAATGCATTTAATAATAATTATGTAATCACCTTACAATGGTACACATACTTGTATATAGCCGAGATGGAAGATACCAAATACATTATATTTCTCCTCATAATTCATTAAAACAATTAAATGTACAACAATTGTAGTTCATTCTAACTTATTATCACTATAAACAAGCATAATCATGCATAACAATTTGCTCATTGAAATTTGGATTTTAAAATTTGATTCACTAAGTTTTGTGTGTGTGTGTGTGTGTGTGGAGAAATAAGTCCACATGGACACCTGATCATGCTAAATATGAATACAAATTCTATCACCTGGTAATATTATTTATCCAAACCTGTACAAATAGAACAGGCGATTAAAAACAAAAACACATATAACACCTGGAATTCAGGAGAGTTCAACCACCACCTGAAACTATTGAGGACGGGTGCATATGGTTAGGTACACTTGAAGCCACTCTCTTTTTGTAGTGTCTATATAGCTTCAGTTATTTTTTTACCCACATGAGTAGGCTGATATTTACAAGCTTCATATGTAATGTTTTTGTAATACGGTACATCCGTACACAATTGTCTCGAAATTGAAGTGGCCTATATTACAACACGGTATTAGCTGCACTCTTATAACTTCAAATCCAGATTTTTAAAAAAAGGAATATAAACTCTACTGTATCTCCTATGTGTCATGAAATAAAAAAAAAACATGTACGGTTTTCAGTATCATTTTGTGTGTGTCCGATCTATTATAAAACCCAAGGATTCAAACTTTATAGAACTAAATTTACTCATTAAATCATCATTAAACATCTAGTATAACAATGATATAAATACAAATGTTAACAAAATATAGGTGAATAATCCAACATTATACACTTGTTTTTCAAGATATCTGGGCAATTATACATGTAATTCATACGTTGTAATAAACACTTGAATGAAACTGAGATGAAAGATACACAACATATTGCAAGGTTTCCTTATATTAAGTTATTAATCTAATTTATCAATATAAATCGAGCAGTTAACTGCATTATGTATAGTGGTTTACCTTCGATTTGCCTTGATTTTTGCCTTCCTCTTCTCCTTTTACCCTGCACTTTGCCAAGCATGATATCCTGCTTCATATCGTTTGATCTTACAATGTGTCCAAAGAAGCCAAGTCTCTGTTTCCAAGGAACAGCCAAAGTCGTTTTATTATTGTGAACTAAATATTTATGCTTCTTGTGTTGGCAGCCAGGGCATTTGGACATACATGTGGAAGTAGAGCAAATGATATTTTAATTTTTTGGAGATGATTATTGCTTTTATAGAAAGCACATGCAATTTTCTTTTAAAGAAATAGTGTAGGGATACTTAATTACTGTAAAATTGTATATCTTTAAAAGCATATTTGTCAAGATTTAGACATGTTTGCGAATTTTTTTGTTTTTTGTTGTTGAGACTTGATAATTTTGATCTTCTGATTTTCCACATTATTCTGTATTTCTTTTAAAGTCGAAATTCCTTCCTCTCTCTCTCTCTATCTATATCTCTCTCTCCTTTCCCCCTCTCTCTCTATCTCCTTCTCTGTCTCTCTCTACCCCCTCTCTCTCCGTCGCTCTCTGTCTCTTTCTATCTACCCCTCTTACTCTCTCTTTCTCTCTAACATTATCCGCTTGTCTTCTTTTTGAAGTTTCGACTTCTTGATATAATTCAGATACATGCATTGCAGTATCCTAACTGCCTATTTTCATGTATATTATCATGTTAGAATTAGAGAATTTTATTAACACGATCTTGAAGATCAAACTTAACTGAAGTTTCATGATGGTGTCGAAGAAGCTATGACTGTATTCATAAAATGCATCTACAACTGTTAAAGCTGATTGTTTACTTTGCTTAGGTGTACAAAATCAATAGTCTTTTTGAAATTTGTTGCATATTCTTTTCTTATGATCTAAATAAAATCAAAGATCAAGTTCATGAATAACAAGATCCTGCCGACACTCCCGGCTGGATAGTCTAATGCAGCGTTTAAAAAAAACACCTTTTTACAGTTAAGTCGTCCTTTTCAGAAGAAGAAAAAAGGTTTCGCGGCACCCCAATCACAAATTAATCCCAGCATATTACTTGTGATCGTTCTGAAACTCGTCAAGTGCCATGTGGTCACTGATTTGGATGTGAAAAGATGGCACAACATTCGATCCGCCAGAGAGTCAATCTTTGAGTTCTTGTTGCATCCTGGGAAATTGTGTAAATTTTCTCTCATGTAAGAAGGCAGCAAGGAGGTATGGAACTCTTTTTATGTAATTGTTTGTTGTTGATATCTTAGAAAAGACTGAGCGATGAAATTGAAAGGTTTGATTTCTTACAATGTGCATGTACATGTTCAATAGTAAAGCCTTCAGTTTATGCAATGTACATGTACCATGTATTGTACATATAATATTCGTATACAGTTGTATCAACATATAAATTTTGATATTTGTTATAGGTCAAACTGGACAAACAGATGCATTACACACATTGTTTGGTTATTGGTTTATTACAAAGAGAAACAAAGACAAATGGTTCATTTAGTGATATACAGCATAATTACATTTATTGTTATACATTGTATTTGATTCATTATGTACAAGTAAGAAAATTTCATGATTCAGTGCATGTACTACTGTATTTAAACGATTTGGTTGATATCCTTTCCAATTGCTTCTTTGTTTATGCTTTAGTTTTTACAGAGCAATGATAATAGATAAATGATAATGGAGCAATGAAGAGCCATGGAATATACGTGAAAGGCTACAAAAAGTTATAGAGGAAAAAAAGGCAACGTCCCATAACAACCTACATATCTTTGAACTAAGCAATTTTTTGACGGATGCTACATTACGCCTAACATAAATCTGACAAATCTAAACATTTCTACATTTGATCCTTTATATACACATGTATCTCATTTTTAAACAAATCTGATATCTCATACATATTAATTTAAAAGAAAAGAAAATATATAAACAAAATGGACTACAGTAAAGTGAAGAATATAACAATGCACTTCACGGATACTTGAAATAATTCTTTCCTACATCATGTATATGATGAAAAAATACATTCTATTTCAATAATTTCATTCAGGGTCTTTGCAGGCAAGTGTCAATGAGCATTAATGCTAACGTTACTCGAAGTGTGTACCAAGCAAGCTATTAATTATACGAGTTAATAAGAGGTACACAATAGAGACCTTTTCATAATACGGTCATTACCAAAATCAATTTAAAAGGTGAATAAAAATATCCGAAAACACAATGTACAAAGATAATAAGACAAATGTAAGTTACATGTATATACAAAGACAAAAATAAATCCGTAAAGATATATTGAGTGTGGGATTCGAACTCCAAAATCTGGTTATACCATAACACAAAGTAAAGGAAGTGTCTATTCATTATATGATAGAAATATGAGTATGAGGGGGAAATAGAAATCGGATAGGAAAATTTCTAAGAAATCTTCAGTGAATTTATTTGAGTGATAATAATAATAATACATACAATTTTTATGGCGCCAAATCCACTTGATAATCAACTGCTCAAGGAGCAGCTTGTGCAAAAGATGAAATACATGATAAATATATACAAAAATGCAATAGGAAAGGTACAGACATGAAAGGTAATGGTAATCAATTATAAGCTAAATTAAACAGATATTTCTTAAGATTTCAAGGAGATTGATGTTATAATCTCCTATAATAAACAGTGTTATTCCCTAAACAGGATTTGACGGAATATAACGTGTCTAAAAAAAATTATGTTAGGACTGCAGGGGTCTGCCTATATGATGCAAACAACTATATTCATACTTCCTGGTATATTTACTTCAATAAACATCGATTCCCAAACAATCGTTCATAAAATTGAAGGCAGATCTTTTAAGATAATCTAACGCCTGTGATATATGTAGTGCTACAACTCCCGGTATTTTATTTATTCTATTATTTACTATCAAATCATACCCAGGCATGTTACAATAAGAGCTCGGAATATCAGAAAACTGTGTTTCTGTAAGACCAAAAACAGATGTACTCAAATCATTTCTGTCAACCAAACATTTAAACTCTTCAAAATTCTTATTGCACTCCGTAAATTAAAGTGCATGAGAGAGAAATTGTCTATTTGATTTTCCGTAAAATAATCACTTGTTACAGACGGTTTTACGTCATCATTAAGTTCAGAGCCATAATCCAACTTCTCATTATTTAAATTTATAGCTTTAGTAACATATTCGTCATACAATAAATCAGAATTAAAAAAGGAATCGTTTAAGAAACAAAATTCAGCTCGGAATTCGTTGTCACCTAACGAAGAAAAGTGGAAAATTTAATTGTGTCATAACTATTGGAAGTAGATTGTATGTGAGCTTGGAAATCGAGGAGGCGCTGCAAATGTCTCCGGGTTTTGCAGTACAAGTAGAAAAGTTGAAGAAAGGAAGAGAGAAAATAGGGAAGGGTGCAGTGATAACAAAACATATTCAAATACCTAATATTGTATCCTAGTAAGTATGTACAAATATAACAAAATAAGGAAATACGGAAAAGCATATAAACTAGAACAAACTTAGAGCGATTAGCTTCATCACTCCAGCATACTATGTTTATAATCAAATTAAAACATGATAAATCAGTTCTATCAAGGAACGTTTTCCTTTGCTGAAGGAAGACATTTTTAACCTTACATTTAGAGAGTTGTTCGTTATGTCAAAGAGCTCGAGCTCCTCGGTTATAAGAGATGGAGTCATATCTTAGTCATTCCCTTTGTACTATCTTCGATGTCGCCAGGAGAAAAAACGTCAGGCATGTGCTTAACTGGATCTTCCTTGCAGATACGTAGACAACAGATTCCTGCCTAGCTGCAAACTAACGGGCCACTTTCAAAGGGGAATCATGCTTTTGTAATGATAATTACTTTTCGCTACCACTCGTCTCACAATACGATCAGTAGAAAGTGCTTACCTTGACAGGAGGCAAGCGAAAGTAAATGGAGCAAAATTTCCTGAAATATTAATCAAAATTACTCGACTGGCGATGTGTGGGCACTAATCTGACATATAACCTCATAAAGAACTGTACTTGAACAAATTCACCTTTTATTTTGTGAGCCGGAAGTAGTCGGAAAAATGTCAAATTGCAGGTTTTAGGATTGTAAATTAAAACTGTTATTTAACAATGTCAGCAAATTGACACAATTAGGCTTTTGTATTCATATTTTATCATTATGTTCGATTTTTCTCTTAATAGTCCAAATGAAAGTTGAAATATTAACGATTTTTCCTTGTGAGAAAAATTACTACTCAAGCTTTTCAATGATGTTGGCGGCTTCGAACCTCGGACATCAAAGGTAACAGAACACCTGTAGATTCTACTGTGCACCTTAGAAAACGGCAGCTGCTTGGAATAAGTTGGGACTCCAGCTCTTAAAACTCCTTGGTTATATCAGATACAAATACAGTGTAGTACGTAAACAAGACTTTTTATTACAATGTGATTAACCCTTTGACCATTGATATAAGGTCTACATGTACATTATTGCGTAACATTACAGACATTCCATTGGGCTTCAATGTTAAGTAGAATAAAAGAAGAGACAAATTCCACATGTGAGGAAATAATTGCCTTCTGGGTCTGTTTCCCAGTGTTACTGGATTGGAATGGGGTGGAAACGTTGCTAAGTGCCGGATGGGGTATCTGTATTGTCATAAATATTCAAGTCTTGATAAAAGTACACGTGTGACGTGTTGAACTTATGGTTTTGGGCAGTGTCAATCAAATTACACACCACCTGAGCACTTTGTAGTTGATTAATAATTCGTGCATTGATTATGCCAAGGGGTTTCACTCAATTTTATAGATGCCAGTTAGAATTGGATAACTACATATTAATGAAGCCTTATTGCATAAGAGAAAAAAAGAAGACACACTAGATTTTTGCTTTCCCTAAACAACATGCAGTTGTATTGTCATGTTGATATGAGAGACAAGAAAAAGAGTGGCTCAGTTCGTTTGTAAATCTGCAAAACTCATCACGGCAATAAAACTCTTTAAAAAGAAACAATATTCGAATTAAAAAACTATAACATCTTTATAGTTTGTTATAGATCCAATCCACTTCACGTAAGTACGGGCTACATAATCATGCAAAGATCATACAATGTCTGCAATTATCTTAATTAAATTTAATTTAAAGAGAGAAAAGCTGTTCATACAGAATTTTCTTTCAAGCCAAATTGAATCTAAGATTCAACAGGGAAAAAAATCTATATTATTTACAAATGCCTACATAATTTTTCAATTTAAATTTTGGTTGCAATGAGTTATTTCTTTTATATTTCAAAGTCGTAGGGAACGCCACCTGGAAGGGGCCACTTTCCTGCATAAAACTTTGGTCAGGCAAGCTAATCACCGTTTGCAGAATTTTAGAAAAATGAACCCGCAAGATCCCCAACCCGAATCCCCCCCAAACAATGGTAGAACCGCGAATGGTTACAGTGCCGATTGCATGATTCTATTCTGCATTCAATGGTCATGTCCTCCCATGCTTCTCTAGTTTCTGATAATAATAATACTTGGTTCTTGTATAGCGCTCATGTCTGTCGGATTGGACACTCCTGGCGCTCCCGATTATCCGTTGTTGGAAGAAGGCACTCAGTGACCTGTCCGAGTCATCTGTAATTGGATGCAATGGATGAACAAATTATTTCATTGGACGTCGTATATCAAGGATTCGAATAGTAACGGATCCAGAAAACTTTAATAAAGGGGGAGGGGGCAAGCTGCCTCTCGCCTGCTACCTTTTCTAACGGGTATGGGATTTGGCGAGTGCCCCTTGCGTACCTTCTGATCAAAGAACCTCTGTTAGATGTTAGGCCTATAGATGATATTGCTTTACATGATTTAGTGTAGACCCATGATTTATACATGGTTGAATATTTGAAGAATATGTAATTCACCCTTTATCATTCTGAATTGTTGTTATTATGCCTTTATGAATTAAATTTTGAATTCTAAATTTCAAGTTATCGGACTACCAAGAATGAAATAATGATGAGGTCATATTTAAACCATTAAGACATTAACTTTTTGGCCGTTATAAGTCCTGCACTTGGGTCTAAAAACATTTTTTAAAGGGTCGACAACCGAAGCCTTCATACATCTCAAAGGCAAACAAATATTATAAGAATACAGTATATCATACGCTTTATTCACCATTAAATTAAGGTTCGATCTTTAATTAACCCCTTCTGAGTTGTGAGTAGTTGTGATCAATAAGTTAACCTAGGACAAGCCATTCAAACCATCCCCACCAAAATCCCAGTTAAGTCACCTTCTCTCCTAGGGTATATAACAAATGACACAGCTGATATTTTTGTCGACTTTTTCCCAGAATGCATCACATGAAATCGGCTAAACAATGGGTATCGTTACATCGCGCTGTAGATTGTGAAGAACCCCTCCAGGTATCATGCATCCATATGGACATTTGGTTCAAAAAGTAATATGGCTATATACCAACGGCCATTTGTGAAAATGATAACAATTGCTCATGGTACGCTGACATTGTTCCTTAAACACATAAGATCACAAATTAAAAAAACAATCAACTGAAAAAACTTTTCTCGACCCCTGTCCACGCACAACATTTTCCGTTATTAGGTGTGAATAGTTATACCGTTTCGCGATAGTGATACCGTTTTGCGATAGTTTTACGATGAAATTCTGTGTGTGGACGCTCACTAACGATAAGTCGTATAACGAAACGTCGTATAACGAAACGCAGGTTTGGGCATCGTTTCGAACTAGAACTCAATAAAGAATCGCGCCTAATCACGCCTAATCACGGAAGGTGTTGTGTGTGGACGTAACTAGTGTAACTAGTGTAACTAACTGGGCGGGG
>JARBES010000114.1:17022817-17036985 GCA_030265145.1 Strongylocentrotus pallidus
ACTTTTCATTTTTTAATTACCGCGGTCTATTTCAAAATTTAATTAAAAAAAAAAAAAAAAAAAAAAGAAATTCATAGAGAGCATTCGAATCACACGCCTTTTAACCTGGGTGGAGAGAAGCAATATTTATACAATGAAATGATTGTTCAACACAGGCCTCATGCTAGGGCCCAAACCCACAACCTCTGCATCTCTCAACAAAAGACATCACCTCAGTTATCTTTGCAAAATAAATTAAATAAAAAAAAAAAAAAAAAAAAAAAAAGTAAACAAGAAAAAAGAGAAAAAAGTAAATAAATAAATAAGTACATAGATATACAGACCGATAAAGAAAAGAACAAACAATGAATAGTTGATTTAGCAGAAGATCCGTGTTGGAATTGATATTACACAAGATATTACAACCAAAATAATGGATTAATAATTATTTGGCGAACTGTATTCGTAGTATTGGCTCACGAAACAGGTGGTAATCCATTATCATCTTAAATATAATCTCAATTATTTGATTATATCTTCTAAACAAAACATGGTTATTCTCTCTCGTTCGTTTCTCACAGAGGACACTTTGCGACAGTCTATGAAGTAATCATGTAAAGAAAATTATGAAAGGTTTTCTGTCTAGAGATACCCTTTAAAGTGGTGTTGGTTGTTACCGCGCCTTTTCGGTTGCTTTCGTCGCCTTTCTGTACGGTCGCTCGTTTGCACGTCCGCAATTTTGAACAAAACAATAGGCACCAACTGACGGAAGGATTGCTTTGTGCAGCACAATGGTTTGCAAAATAACACACTTCCAGAAGTCTTGAGACTTGAAGTGTGTAAATTTACAAAACCCATTGTGTTGCACAAATCAACCCTTCCGTCAGTTAGTGTCTATCAGTACAGATTAATCTTGCACTGGAAACAGTTAAAGATAAAGTTGAGTTCTGGTCATGCGATCGCATTGTGAAAAAAAAGGTGTGGAATGGATCAGAAAAAGGTGATCATGTAGCATATAAGTATTGGTGTGTACCGCAAGGTTCTG
Source organism: Strongylocentrotus pallidus (assembly GCA_030265145.1). Taxonomy (NCBI): domain Eukaryota; kingdom Metazoa; phylum Echinodermata; class Echinoidea; order Camarodonta; family Strongylocentrotidae; genus Strongylocentrotus; species Strongylocentrotus pallidus. The sequence goes on from JARBES010000114.1 coordinate 17,023,842, forward strand.
GAGTCATCAAAATCATAATAAATTTGGCCCAGTCTTGGTAAAGTAACAGCACTGTAAACAGAGAGGTGTGTATCGGACTACACAATGGTGTCGGGCCTACCTACCTTGATTTCCTAAGCTTTCTATATGCTCATTACTCAGCAAAATCGTTTGGCAAATGACATTTATTTGTAATCTTGAACATCCAGTTTAAGTTTCGTTTTATTGTGTGTGAATTATTTTTTTTTTTTTTTTTACAAGAACTCAAGTTTATCTTTAAATGACACTGACGCCTTTGTTAATATCTATCCCATGATAAATGCAATGTGGCACAGGGATATTATTGGTGTGGCATGCAAAGAGTTAATCGTAATCAATTGAGACAAGTGGAGGAGGAGGATAAGAGCCGATCATGTGTTACCCCCTTGAATATGAGGTGACACCGTACACTAACAATCGAATTAAAATCTTAACCGAAAAAAGGGTATATATCGGGTGTGGGGAGAAGAAAAAAATCCCTGACAGAAATGCAAGCAAGTATACACAGAAGAGCAAAAATAAATAAATAACATAAAGATAGACATTCACCAGGTACATTAATTTTTCCGCAGGAAGGGATAGGGGGGGGGGGGGGGTAGACGAACACACATTCGTGCACATTTTTCTTCTTTTGTGTACTTCAGGGATACCATATTGGGTTTTGACACTGGATCAGCCACTGTCTCCCGCGCATTTCTACCACTTCATTATTGAACGCACTTGTGAATGGCTTGGAGTATGCGAGCGCTTCTCGAGGAAGAAAAGAAGACAGGGAGACAGCGAAACGTGTTCATCTGCAAGCAGTCTACGTTACACATACATGCACGCGACGCACAGTGGTCATTCATTTCAAACGCAGAGAGAGAGAGAGGAAACAAAGTCAAGTTGCAATGTTGCAAAACCAATTATGCACGCAGTTCAACTTCGTATCAAGTGGACAGAGTCTGGTTAGTTTATATCGCAACCAATTTTTAATTCGTGGAATGATTTTTCTTTACGCAAATTAAGCTAATTACAAGCGAAGTGTGAATAAAGCCTCAGTGATTCTTGGTTTGTTAGCCAATTTTCGAAGTTTTGACAGGATCAGACTAAACGATGGTCGAAGCGACCACGTACATGACAACCGCCGAGATCGGCTACTACGCCGCCGAAAGCATGGGCGACGTCAGGTCAGCCTCGGCGGAGCTCACGAGAGGCGGCAACAGCAGCAACAACTCCTACAACTTGTTGCAAGAGGATAATTTCTACGACACACTCACCACAGATTCCTCCAGTGTATATGAAGATTGTGACGACAGTTTAGGAGTGTCTTTTGAGTCCCAGGTGCTTTTAACTGTGGTCTACTCGGTGACAATAATGTTAGCGATCGCTGGTAATGCTATGGTGATTTTGATCCTCGGATTCACGGCTAGATTAAGGACAGACCTTAATAACTTTCTTATCAACCTGGCGGCAGCCGACCTCATTGCCGCTTTATTTTGTATGCCGTTTACATTCATTTATATGATGAAAGAAAACTGGATATTTGGAAGTATTGCGTGTCCCATCGTTCTCTTCATTCAACAAGTAAGTTTGACACATATGTCATCAAGTCTATCGCAGTTATCACTGGCACGAATTAATTTTGAGTGAAATTTGATAGCCTACGTTGACCAAAACGAAACGTACATTTTGTTGTAGATGGTGATTTATATTTGGAAGGTATACTATCTTGTATAAGAAATGAGGAAATTTGACGTGGTCGTGAACATTATGGCCAGAAAGACAGAAAGAGCAACGACCACGAATAGTTTCATAACTTCTTTACTGCATAATGTATTGGCAAACACGTCACATGAACCGCTACGGTTTAGTGGTTAATGATATCAACGCTTGGAGGTTGGGGGTTCAAGGTTTGTGCAGCAGTGCATTTTGGGTTGGGATATTGCTCCTCATTCAGTCCCTTGGACATTAATAAAGCCTAAAGTCTCTATTGGCTATCAACACAGTTATGAACGTATTTCTTTTACAACAATCATTGAAAATAACTTGGATTAATAATTTGGAATAATAATAAAGCTATTCTTCATTGACCAACGGTGCTCATACATCTTGGTATACTTGGTATTTAGTCTTTCAGTGGCGTAGTGTTAGTCCAATTGAGGGGCACTCACACGATTATTAAGGCTACTGATTATGGGGGAGGGGTAGATGGTCCAGGCTTCTCCGTTTCACTTCATTTTCTCTTCCCCCTTACTTTTCTTTTCCCCCTATTTTTTCTCTTATTTTGTTCACCATTAGATGGAGTGGCCATTTGTCCCTCGTACCTTAGCCATAACCGTCTATTCTTCACTATGTTAATGGATGACTCAAACATTGAACACATTTCAATAACGGTGGTACTAAGATAATTTTTTAAGACACTTGAGATTTACAGTTGCGAAAAACAAAGCAAAGCAAAAAACAAAAATTAAACAAACAAACAAACAACCAGAACGCTCACTCTTCATGAATTCTTATAACTCCAATATTTTCTCATATCATATTTCTCTCTTTGTAATGTAGATTGGATTTCCAAAACATAAGGTTCAAGTATGTAAATCGGGCTTTTAAAGAAATTGCACGGATTTTGTCATGCTTCCATTTGAAAATTGAAAACGATAATTTGTTTGAGTTGGGCATGATCTTTAAAAAAAAATGTATGACAAGAATTCCGAAAATAGGGTTGAGAATGACAGTTGCTTTGGCGACATTAACCTTGCTCCAGGCTTAAAGTCATCGCGGATGTAGGGCGATACCGTGTATTTTGTCCCGCAGGCCTAAAACATATATGTATGAAATTTATCCATACATTTCACCCATGAATGGAGTAACCTTAATGTGACTATGATTAATGGTATTGGTACGTGAGAGCACCATTATTAAATGTTCATAACAAGCGATTCATCATTTTTAGACATTTATGAATGATAAAGAAATTAAGAAGGTGCGGGTTACTAAATTTCTTGGAGTATAAGTGGGTGGCAAGTTGTCATGGAGTGAACATGTTGATTTACTAGCTCTAAGGTCTCCAGGTGTATTGGAGCTTGAAATAGATAACATTAATGTATACTTTACACTTTTACATCCTCATTTCACTTATAGTAATGTTATATGGACAGTTTCAAGCAACTGTAATATAAACAGACTACATACATTTACAAAAAAGCTGTTAGAATCATGTGCAATTTACCTTGTAATTCTCTAACAAGGTCTTCTTTTGTACAGATACAAATCATGAATTTTTTTAATGGTATAAATATTCTCTTGCAATGCTCATGTATTCCTGCCACAAAAAACTGCCTGATGTATTAACAAAATATTTCATATTTAATATGGATACTCATTCTTATTCACGGAATTCATATAACTTCCATATGCCCTATGCTAGAACATCCAGATCACACAATTCTGTATTTTGCTCAAAACCTAGGCGGTGGAACTCATAACCAACTCCATTGAAATTCAGTCAGTCACGGAACTCATTTAAAAACACGTATCAGATTTTGAATGAGTCAGGAGTGTAATAGTGTATGCACATGTATTATCTTGATTTCTTATGTTCATTCATCTGATTCTCTTGCCCATCTATTTTCTTCAATGTTCTCTCTTGCTCACTTTCTGCATATCTCCCTCTTACTCCCCCTCTCTCTCTCTATCTCTCTCTCTCTCTCTCTTTCCCTCTCTCTGTGTCTCTCTCTCATTCTTGCACTTCCTTGCCCTTTTCTCATTCTCTTTCTCTATTTACCTTTTTAATTCCATTCTCGCCGTTATACCGTCTCAGCTTTCTTTTGTGCCAAACACCTGATTTGGGGTTGTATTGTATATTCCCCCCTCGGTCTTTAGAGGGTAAAGTAACTTATACCAACAAAAAAATGTTTTCAATGTAGGGATGACATTTCCAAGACTTTTAATCTTTTTTTTCTTTTAACCAAGCTTTACTCGTATTTATTTTCTTGATGTTTGTAATTTAATATTTTTACTTGTAGTTGCATTTTATGTGGTTTTAATGAGTGAATTACATTGAATTGAATTGAAAGAACTGAGTTAGAGTTAGGGTTGCAAGTTGGTTTTCAAGTTAGATTTTTTTGGTTAGGAATACAGTTCTATTATTTCGTCCAGGGTTGAATTTAGGAAATCGGTTAAAAATACGAAACTAACCGTGGAGCAGTTGTCGGCTGAGCATGTGTCGTAGAAAAACAAATTAAGCAGAAGCAATAACAAGAACATGCTTTCAGGCAGATAGAGAGTCACTGTGAACTTTCACTATAACCTGATGGCGCGAATGTTCGCAGTATTAAATGTAGAAGGAGTCGTCCGGGGGCAACCAAGCGACATTCACAGAGAGTGTGCTGTCTTCGTAAATGCCCCTTGAGACTTCAAAACCCCCTCCGTCATTGTATAAAAGACGCAGCCAACATACGTGCCCTCATGAATTAATGATGAATTACTCGCCCTTGTGGACGACTGATGAGGTACATTTATCTAGGCATTGGAGGAGGGGCACTTAATTACAAGCATATTCATGCTTCACCCTCAAAATGGGACACAGCTCAATCAGAGAGCACTTTATGTCTGGCAAGGGACCCCCAAATCTATGCTATATTAGAGCCGTACCCTCAAGGTACTGTGAATATTAATATGCATTGATGTTTTTGTTTTTTTATAATTTAAAGGACCATAAAAAAGGAGCACAAACATGAACGGTGCTTAATTTTTCAACCTGCTCTTTACACGGAAGAAGAAGGATTTATTTCCTCGGATGTTTCACTTTTTTTATTTTCTCAATCTTTGTGTAAAAACTTGCAAAACTTGTCTTTGTTGTGAAATATAAGTTAGTTTACTTTTATTCATGTACATGCTGTTCCTGGTGTGTCCCCAACTGTTTAAAGAAAGAAATTTTGTAATGCAATAATGAAAAAATATTAATTTAAAAGTATTTAAAAGTATATAAAAATGGGTAATGATAAAGCGAAGGTTAGACATGTAAGTTCCTTACGGAAGAGAAAAAATATCTTAAAGATGTATATCATAGAATGTAGATTACGATAGAAAAAGGAGAAAAGGAGAGAGAGAAAATGGAGAAAGAGTAGGACATGAGAAAACAGCCATCAGCAACTGGTAATGATGTTGTAGCAGGCAATGGTTATCCTACATATCTAGGAGTACTTCATATGCCCTATAGACAGCCAGACACAACCGCGTCGAACAGGTGGTTCTGACGGATGTGACGTAAGTAGCACCCACACCTCAACCAGGCTGTTCAATTATTTACAGTCTTTTTCCGATTTATGCATCATCAATACCGCCCTTTCCGACAATCAAAAATCGTTGTCATGGTCGCACATAATGTCAAAGAAATCCACCCCTACAGCGTTGCCTCTAACATTAACGGTGCTATGCTATGACAATGGTGTATCCAGATTTCGATAGAGACGGGGGGTCAAGGGGCATAGTCTATTCTGAGGTGTTAACAGGTAGCCTTGCATCCAATTGGCCCTCTGCAAGTGGTATAGATTTTTCCCCGGATATTTCCAACAGGGGGTTGTGCGTTGACTCCAAACTCTGCTGGATACACCATACTTAAAGCGAGTTAAAGTATGCAAGTAGCTATTTCGAGAATCACAGATTTCAAGGTTATTGTACTCGACGATTAGAAAGTTGTGAGTTAATTCTAGCATTCATAACGCGCTAGACTAAAGAGTTTTTTTCTTTCTTTTTTCTTTTGTCATCTTCGTTAGATGTGTAACCAGTGAGATTTTGATTTTCTCGAATTGTATTAAACACCACTGATTACGACTCGTATAAAGTACACTAGAAGATTTTGCAAGATTCCATAATTATACATTTTGGTTTGTTTCTTGCATCCGTGTTGCGTATATGTAAAGGGGAAATGTGGGAGTGTCGTGGTCGAGTGGTTTAAGGCGCTTGACTGGAGATGCGAAGGTCGAGGGTTCGAATCCCGACACGGCACTAATATCCTTTGGCAAGATATTAACCTGCACTTGCTACTCTCCACCCAGGTGTCAATGGGTACCCGGTAGGATGCGGCCGTCATTGTTGGTCAAACAGCTTGTGAGCGTCAAGTAACGCCCGGCTGGAATGCTCCCCAGGGAGTAGAGATTGTGCACACAGTGTGTGCGGGTAAGCACTGAATCCAATGACCGGGGTAATTAGTATATTTGTAAAGCGCTTAGAGACATTTTGTATTAAGCGCTATATACAAATTAAATATTATATTAAATATTATTACTACTTTCTTTTTGTTATCTTGAGTAGATGTGTAAACAGTTAAACTTCGATTTCATTGTATTTGACTTGTTTCTGTTGAACACCTCACAAAAGAAGTCGTCATCATGAGAGATACGATACAGGAAAAGATTTTGAGTAATGCATGGAAATATAAAAACTGACTAGACATTACGTAACATATACATAATAATAATAATAATATAATAATAATAGCCTAATAGTCCACTCCAAATTTTATTAAACCGAAACGGAAATTCCTTTTGCCCAATTGATCGTGAGCCCGGCAGCCACTGAGCAGCGCCAGATCGACGTTGCATTTAGCTTGATGCGCTTCCAGACTTTGAAGTGGGAATCACTGTTCTTGCGATGGGTGTAGAATTTGGAAATAGCTATCGTACGGTGATGAACGCAGTCATTAAAGATATCATCAGCCTTTTGCGTTTGGCTTCAAAATTGAAATAGGTCAGGTAAAGTGGTTCCATTGATGTACGATACAAGCTGGATCACGTTAATGAAACCTGTATATAAAGACCACCCAAGGGAAACTAGTCTGTATAGGCATGTAGTCTTTATTTATAGGTTCCTTTAGCACAAGTTTAAATGAGAAGCCATATTCAAGGGGGGGGGGAAATGCGGTATTCATATATAGACATGTGATCTTTCCATAATGGTGGTCGCTTGAGTAGGTTTGACTCTATCCAAATTAAATGTGAACATAATGGTTCATTTAGACAAAACTAGGATCCGTATTTTCGAAAAAGGTATCTTTAATACGCTTTTACTAATTTACGACCAATTCAAAAATGTAAATGCACTTTCGTCTTCCGTACCATATCGAAAACACTAGCCTATCAAACAAGACGGCTCCATTGCGTTAGGTTTTCTTCAGTTTCATTGTTTTCTATCCTGACGCATTTTGCGCATGTTAGTAAAACCGCAAAAACCAACAACACCTTAGTGGCACGACTTAGGCCTCAAAACGTAGGCATGGTAGAAATAATTGGACTTGCAAATTTTACCTTTTAAGCTAAACTTGCTTTTTTGTATTCGTTTTAATAGCGCTGCCCGATACATCAACTTGATAACGTGTAATGTGAGAACAAACGTAGCCTAATGTCTACTTTTCTCCCATTTGTTTAACCACCAGGTAGTGGTGGAAATGTAAATTTGTATGTGTCGTATATGGATGAAGTTTAAGATGGAATGCTGTGTGGTTTGCGGTGAGAGTGGTGAAAAATCATCAAAATCCGAGACACAATCTCCAGCTGTCGAAGGCATCATTCACATCATCTATACCAAGATGCTTCCAAGATATGAACAAAACAATTGTCATTGCTAGGTTTAGCGGTTAAAGACAGATGGATCTTTTAATGCAAGATGATTTCAAAACAATTTGAAATTGTTAATTGCGCCCTCGAGACACTGTCTGAATGAGATGCGTTTAACACGTAGTGCGTTTAACACGATGATGTTAGGCCTCTTGTAAAATTATATCATGCTCTTACAGGACTTACATTATCTACACCATGAAAACTGTGTCATGGTCTGTTAACTACGGAAGCCCATTAGTGCCACCATGTGAATGAGAATCGAAGAGAAATTAGGCCACTTAAATGCCTTTCACATAGTGGCACTAATGGCCTTCGTAGTCAACCCAGCTTCAAGTACATTCATTTCAGTTCTATGTCTTACGAGTATCTCTATATATGATACTGAGTCACTGAAAAAAGAAAAAAATATTATAAAAAAAACACTCTTCCATCTATAATTTTCATGACAATGTTCACAGGGCATTGGCTGTTTGTTTAGTGGTATGAGTAATACCTGTTGCACACGAGAAAACATTTAGATTGTGTTATTGTCTGCGCTAATCACTCCTCTGACGGTAATTGGCTCATGCGTCAATAATTCATCGCAATATGCTCATTGTTCATTTTGCAGTCGCTTTATTTATATTCAATGTCACGTTATCTAGGTGCGTCAATGGCTCATGCGTCAATAATTCAGCGCAATATGCTCACTGTTAATTTTGCAGTCACTTTTATTTATATTCAATGTCACGTTATTTAGGTGCGTCAAGGACCGCACCAGTCACTGGCACAGCCTTGCGTCAGTGAAGACGGCTCGTGCACAACTGGCTCCATGTACTCCTTATTTCTCAGTGGAGTTACGTTTTGATATGTGACTGTACCATCCAACATCAAAATAATGAATGTTAAACTTGAAATAGTGAACGTTTATCAAATGCTGGCGCAGTTCTAGGTCAGTCGAATGACGCTTCGCGCGCATAGGGTTTAATGTCCTTCGTATTTCTCAGCAGAAATACTTTTTGATATCTGTCTGTACCATCCAACATCAAATTAAGGGATGTCAAACTTGAAATAGTGAATGTCTATCAAATTCTGGCGCAGTTCTATGTTAGGCGAATGACGCTTCGCGCGCAACTGGCTTAATGTCCTTCGTATTTCTCAGCAGAAATACTTTTTGATATCTGTCTGTACCATCCAACATCAAATTAAGGGATCTTAAACTTGAAAACGTCAACGCCTATCAAATCTGTCAGTACCATCCAACATCAAATTAAGGGATGTTGACCTTGACAAATTGAACCCCTATCAAATGCAACATCAGGGTGATATCAACAAAAACTAAAATGTTGTATTGGAGCTTATTAATATTTGTGGTTTCTGCGCTTTAATATTTTTAATGAACGGACATAACCGCCATGGAAAACAGATTACTTTCATGCCAGTGACATGTTTGCATCGTCCAACAATGTTCTCCAATACAAATACGTTTCAATACAACAGAAGGTAACTTCCCATGAAGATGCAGGGATCTGGTTAACTGGATATAAAAACAATTACTTTTTCAAATCTATTTTGAAGGATACTGCGTTTACGCCCCTGATTGAATTCAAAGAGAAAAAAACGAGTCGAACTGGCACGTTCTGATTATGTCGCAATGCATCCATGATGGGTCTTTCATTGAAGGAGTTCTTCTCTATTTTATTCTCGCATTATTTTTCGATTTGTGTCCAACAATTCAGATTGATCGATTCTATTTCTAAAGTAATCGATTCGGTGAAGGTCATTTTACTTCAATGAGATCCGATTAAGAAAGTCTACCCTAATATCTTTCCCTCAAGCGCGCAAATACAAAGCGAGAAAGAAAAAGAGGTATTTATTCACTAACATCGCTTCGGACGGTATTTCCTTACTTTTGTATATCTCTTTTCCAATTTTATTTTGCCACAAAACGAGCTTAGAATCGGATATTATCTCTTTTTCCTTCTTTTTTTTTCTGGTAAAAATAGTCCAACACATGAGAACTTTAAAAGGATGAGTTTATTCACCTGATTAGACAATATATTGCAGAGCAATAACTTTTGTATTCAACCTCGAAAATTCGTATTTTCCCACAGCAAGTGATTTGCAAGTATTTAAATGCTTTTAAATATTTCGTGGCTCAAATTTGTATCAGTCATAATTATAGGAGACCACTGTATGGTTGACTTGTAACAAAATTTACCCAAGATTTTGAGCTAGGAAGTGTTTGTATTGGTATTTATTTATACAAATCCATATGGCAGCTCTAGTGCTGAATCACATTAAGTTTACAAAGTACAACATGTCTTACCAATCTATATGTAAGCGAGATTAAATTCATGGTATTAGCATAGAAGAGGTTTGGCCTTCACAGCATGTGATGGGGACGAGCTTGATTCTTGCGTGAATCATGAAAGGGCGTAGAACTCTTGACTCGACACGTACTTCGTCTATCTTCGTTTCTATTTGTTTTGAGGGGGTGGAATAAGTATTTTTCTATTTACGAAACAGCGCAGACAGCGTTAAAATGATGATGATTTATGGTTTAGAATTATCTTCCCTCCTCATGTGAATCAGTCCAAAGGGAAAGGCTCCACCACCCATTGTTCTTGACATGTACTTCATCTGCCATCTTATTTTTTTTAATGTAATTTTTCTTTTTTCTTTTTTTTTTTTTGGGGGGGGAGGAGGGGCAATCTATTTATTATTGTCATCTTAGAGGGTATTTATTTAAGTGACCAAACAGCGCAGACAGCGTTAAAATAATGATGATTTATGGTTTAAAATTATCTTCCCTCATGTGAATCAGTCCGGAGGGAAGGCTCAAATACCCATTGTTCTCGACATGTAATTCATCTGCCATCTTTAAAAAGAATGTTAATATTCATTTCAAGTTTTTGTTGGGGGGGGGGGGAGGGGAAATGTATTGTTTATTTTTATCTTAGAGGGGCTTAATTTAAGTTACTAAACAGCGTAGATGGCGATAAAATGATGACACCTCATGCATTGTCCCTATCTTCTCCTCCTTCATGTCGCTTGGGTTACGAATTAATCCTCTTTATGGATTTTAATGCAGGAAATCTCAAGTTGGTGCTTACTCACATGTTATCGTGACGTGCTTTTGCTTGGTTTTATGCTGAGCTGGGAATCGCAAACACATTAAGTAGAGCCCTGAGACAGGGTGTCCTTGAGAGGGGACACAACCTCATTATTTACCGATGTCAGCTGCTCGTCCACGCCATATGCTATGAAGGCCAAACCTCTTCTATGCTAATACCATTAATTTTAACCTCATTTAAGTGTTTTTTTTCCTCATTTACTGGATTTATAAAATATTGATCTTGATAAGCACCTTCATCCCTGGGATGGATTTAGCGCACTTTCAGTGGGTTTTATTATTACACGTTCTTTCTGATACTTGGTAAAGTATGAATTATGGTTGAAATGTTCTTTAGAGGTGGATGAGTCAAGAAAAAACTGAAACGGGTACACAATGTATGAAGTCTTTGTTTAGACTGGGGTATTCTTTCTTGAAGAGATGTGTTGGTTCTTAAAAGAACTGTTGCATAATTGTGGTCGTATGCAAGTTTAGTTTCACTTTTGGCAATATACCCCACACTTGATATATTTCCCATATTTTCTTGCTTGCAAGCAGTGGGAGCGCCAGGGGGTATAAGATAAGATGAGGTGTTGGAGGGGCAAGTAGTCTGTACGAACAACGTTGTAAAGGGGAGGGGTGCCGGTGTCCAGCGACCACCAATTGGCAATAGGTGAATATGAAATAAGGATGGGGCAGTACGTTATAGACGGCCTGATATGTTCTATGGAGTTATTAATCAATATGCGAGGGACGAAAGTGAACGATTGTGATAATGTGTAGAGAAAGAAAGATTGATGTCCTACAGAGGCCTCCCCCTATCCCTCGAGCACGATCAGTCTAAGAAGAATTTTGATTATGTGGTATTAGAACTATTTTCATCATACTCATATCGCTTTTACACAGCTGAATCTCAGTCTCGACAATGGAAATCATGATTGGTGCTTGAAATAGAAAACCGTCATTGGAGATTACCCCTATGCTCAGGAGAGCAGCGACTTTTCCACAAACAAAAAAATCATTGATGCATTTTGGAGTATCCATGGTTGAAGCTTTGCAGTTTCAAGCAAGCGATCTAAAAGAGTTCACTGGGATTGTACCCGTCTTGGGTAAACAACGTAACGTGCATAAGTTTTAAAGTTAAATTGTCACCTAAAGTTGGATTAATTTTTACCAATTTTTTGCTATATTTCACTCGGCATTGGATTAAATTTTACCTAACATACATGCATGTTACCCTTTATTGCATGACTTTTTAGAGTGTATTTGAGTTTAAACATGATTTATAGCATGCTTTTATAGCGGTTTTCTCAGTAGGCCTATGTCAATTTGTAACATTTATATCAATATTTCAACACCATGACATTGATTATACTCATTACTCTCCAATCGTTATTTAATGAAAGTGTTACAAATTTAAGACCGCAAAAAACTTAACAAATAACAGTTAATGTTACTTTGAAATGTATTGAAGATAAGGAATAAGTTATTGTAATGCGGTCATTCCTGACGATGGGATGTAATGCGCCACAAAATTGAATTTCCCACATAGTATGAATAATTAAATGTATAAGTGTAAGCTGAAATAGGTCATGCGGTAAGCATTTTCTTAAAAGAAATAAATCACTCACAGACGACCTTAATATGTTGTAGGCGAAAAGCCACCGTACACCTGACTATCCGACCTTTTTTGGAGGGATTGCAATTAGATTTGATATGATGTTTTTATACTGTAAGTTTCTCTTGTAAGAGTTACAATGAATCATCACATATATCGAAAATGCAAGGTTACCAGGTATTTCATGAGATTCTTCAGAAAATGCCCGATCGTTGCGTCGCCGTACGACATGTCAGCCGTCACTGCGATTGGTAGCTGAGTGGGCCGTTATCTTTGGCTGTGTTATTAGAATCACATGACCCCGCAATTCTGTTATAAATAATCATGACACGGTTTTGAATCGTTTTTCAGGAAGAATCTCGTTTGAAAATTCTCAAACTTTCTTTCAAAAGTGCATTTACGGCCATTTTCGAAAAGTATTGTTAATTTGAGGGACATTTTCGCGAAAATGTAAAAGTGGCATTGAAAAAGTTATAAAGGTTTCAAGAATTAAAGGAAGATTCTCGAACTTTTATTTTAAGGGTAGCAAAATTATTTCATATACGTACGTACATGCACATTAAAACCAGCTTGCTGGGTGAAATTTTGCGAGACGGGGTGAGAGGGGAAATAATTGGCAACCCATGAAATTGAATTACGCGAATGTAACCTAAATTTCGCGAAAATGTTGATAAATTCTTATTGCCAAAATGCCAAATTGTCCCTAAATGCGCGAAAGGTGTACAATTTTCGCGAATTTGGACAATATACATTGCCATCCAAAAATGTAGATATATGAACAAATCCGGCCAGCACAGGGGCGGATCTAGCTTT
>JARBES010000114.1:17283120-17295528 GCA_030265145.1 Strongylocentrotus pallidus
AATAATTAAGGGGGGCTATTTTTTTAAGGGAAAATCTGAAAAGAGCCCTCGTAAAAAAAAAAGTAATTTTTTGGTTGTAAGCAAGCGTGTTTTATACTCTACGGGCGGACCGTCGGTCAAACTATTTGATCAATAATTAGAACAATAACTGACACTGCGTGCTTATACCAATCAACGGGCCACAGGCTCGGCTCGCGTAATCTTTTAGATCCCATGTGACCATACATTGCAAGATAAATGAATATCACTAGCGATATTATTTTCGATAGATCAATGTTCTTTAAAGCTTTTTGTGATTGAATCGTATTGTTTCGTCTTTGTGTGTTGTTATTGTTTGGGTGTGGGTTTCGGCAGTATCCCAAGTGTAATTTAATGAGGAATGTTGGGCCTACATGTATGAATTCAGAGTAGAAATGAGCAGTTTCATCTAGATTATACCCTTTTGTGAATACCTGGGTCCTGTTGCATAAATCTTACCATTGATGGTAACTTTGCCATCAGTGGCAACTACCATAGTAACAGAGCTCAAAAGCCAATCAAAATCAAGGTTTCCATGGTAGTTACCATTGATGGCAAAGTTACCATAAATGGTGAGTTTTGTGCAACAGGGCCCTGATTGTGAATACTCAAAATATACAAAAGCTAAAGGTGGTTCTGAATCCAGAAATTATGAAGAAGCCCTTGTAGTAGATCAAGAAAGAGAATCGTCCTCCCTCAGAGACTGTATTGTTGTTGTTGTTGTTGTTGTTGTTGGTTTTATTGATAAGTTATGAGAACCCACCTAGAGAAACCGGATGTTTCTAAAGATTTGGCGGAAATGCATTGAATGTTAAAACACCAGAAATAACACTGCATTTGTTGACCAAAAAAAAATTGTTTACAAATTTTAAACAAATTATATCCTAGACCTTTAGGTAATGAGATTTTGAAATAACTACAGTTTTGAGCAAAGAAATGCACTTGAAACCTTTCTCTTTTTTTTAAAGGCAAATCAATGCTAATTCAGCACTACATGTATGTGCTATGAAATGGAAAAAATCTTTACATTTAATTGCATTGTTTTGCATGTGACAGGTGTGTTGATTCGCATGTATTGATATTACTTCCACTTCGTTTGCCAGTAGATGATATTTCAGTTTGTAAATCCATGTTCAATCTCTCACCTGTCTAGTCACATGTGAGCAACAAACACAGGAGATAGTTTGCAAGCACAGACCCTTGTCAGTCGCTGTGTGTAACAGTGTCTGCACAGTGAGACTAGGCTGAGGGCATACTGCATGTACATGTACATGTATAGGCTCTGTACTATTAAATGCTCCTCCCTACAAGTCTTATTTGATGCAGCCAGAAACTGACAGATCTAGGCTCTGCTCAAGGCTTTAGTAATTGTGGTAAAGTGGTAAAGTGTCAAAGTACATGTAGAATCTGTGCCTGTAGAGTGTAGACTATTAAAGGAGAGGACGCTTAATATAAATGACTTCTCGTCAACGAAGTAATCCTGAAGAAATAGGGGAATCAAGCTGGCTGCATGTGAAAAGCTACCAGAATGGGAGAAATATTGCAGGGCTCCAAACGATTCTTGATATAGATCTGTAAAAACATAGAAAATGAGTTCCCTTTCGTTTTCCAGCCAGGGGGAAAAAATGGAATTTGTGAACATGTAATGTAATGTCCACATGTAATGTCATCACTGTAATTTCAGCAAATTTGACCCCTGTTGACCAGTAATTTGAAGGGGTGCGGAAATGAGATGATACTGTTAATGCTGTTATTTTCGCATGATTAATTTTTTGCGCTGAGCAACCCCAAAACATATTCGCAGCTTCTTAAATTTGTGTTGCAAGCAATTCAGCTGGTTCAAAACACGCATCAGAAGTCATGCCTATATTTTCGCGAGTTCTTAAATTTGCAGACCCCGACTTAAGCGCGAAATCTGCAAAAAATTAAAGTACCGCGAATATTACCACGTTTACAGTATTGATTTCATTTGATGACAGAATGTGAATTCTTCCCCCTCTCTCCCTCTCTCTGTCTCCCCATCTCTTCCTCTTTATCTCTCTCTCTCTCTCTCTCTTTCTCTCTCTCTCTTTCTCTCTCTTTCTCTCTCTCTTTCTCTTTTTCTGTTCATCTCCTTCTCTCTAATGTGTGCTCACCCCTTTCTTTCTTAATCGTAATTTTTCCAATCGTATTGTGTCCTCGATGTATGTAATGTACATGTAAGTTGGGCATTCATTGCCATTTCAATAGTGCTTACAATAGTGCTTACAATATTCATCCCTTTCTACATTTATTGAGCATATTTGTGACTCTAGAAGCAGCGCAGTTTCAAGCAACAGGTTTGGTAATTTATGGCTCTACAAAAGGTTGCCATAGCGACAGTCTGCTTTCAGAAAATATTTTGGGTAAATAAGCGAGA
The DNA here is from genome assembly GCA_030265145.1 of Strongylocentrotus pallidus. Classification (NCBI taxonomy): domain Eukaryota; kingdom Metazoa; phylum Echinodermata; class Echinoidea; order Camarodonta; family Strongylocentrotidae; genus Strongylocentrotus; species Strongylocentrotus pallidus. The sequence goes on from JARBES010000114.1 coordinate 17,285,537, forward strand.
TGGCAGTAATTGCATTATGTCATAGTGATGGCAACAAGTAATTGGAAAGAAAAATTTATCATCAGGGCTGAGTACGTTTCTCAATGGCAATTAGACAAGTGCTTGCTGCCTTGAGATTTGTTTCCCCTTGTGAATTGTAATGAGTATATATGTTTAAAGATAAAGTTGAGTTCTGGTCATGCGATTGCATTGTGAAAGAACCGGTGTGGAATTGATCAGAAAAAGTTGATAATGTACATTAGCGTATAATTATTGGTGTGTACTGCAAGGTTCTGGAGCCATCAAAATGATAAGAAATTTGGCCCAGTCTTGGTAAAGTAACAAGCACTGTACACAGAAAAATGGGACTACACAAACATGTGGCATAAAAATTGGGCCTCATTTTTAAGCTGTTACTTGTCATATTTAGAATATGAAAGCATTTGAAGAGCCATGCTTTTCAGGGAACATTTGTTCGCTGTTCTTCCACACTTGCATAATACAATGATAACGCTCACAAATTATTTTTCACTTCTCCCCAGGACTCAACCTTCTCTTCTTTTTTTTATATTTTTAGTTGTATCTTTTTGTTCACAGACTCTCGATCTCTCTCTTTCTTTCTCTCTTTCTTTCTTTCTTTCTTTCTTTCTCTCTCTCTCTTTCTGTCTCTCTCTCTCTTTCTGTCTCTCTCTGTCTGTCTCTCTCTCTCTCAATCTCTCCCTCTCCCTCTCTCTCTCTCTCTCTCTCTCTCTCCCTCTCTCAATCTCTCTCTCTCTCTCTCTCTCTCTCTCTCTCTCCCTTCCTCTCTCTCCCTCTCTTCCTGAATTTAAGATACAAAAGTATTGTAATGACAAGCTTACTATACCAGGTATCCATTCACACCTGGGTTGAGAGTGGCAAATGTGGAAAAATGTCTTGCCAAATGACATTAGTGCCAAGAAGGGATTTGAACCCATTACTTTTTGATAGAAAGTCAAGTGAATGAATCAATGAACCACTTTTAGCTCGTCACTTCCATCAAAATCATCCAAAGTCACAAAATCTTTTTTTCTTTCAATTCTACAGTGGGAGAAGCTGGACATGTCAGCGGCAGAAAGACGTAAAATCATCTGTTCGGTGTCGTTCCATCTCATCGCAGTGACGTGTGTGATATGGGCCCTATACGTACTGATAGACAAAACGTCCAATGAGATACAAGATGAGAAAATGCAATGGCCGTTCTGGACGAAGCTGGTAGTGGTTGCTGTCGGGTTTACAGGTATTTATTTATTTTATTATTTATTATTTTTATTGAAACATCTTTTAACAGGATAACATTGATCAGCTTGCAGGGTGTTTTACGTAATGGTCCTGCATAAAGAAGGAAAATACAAATTCAAGAACTGACGATAAGAGTAGTTACATGTACATACAAAATAGCATGATTTAGTGATACACTCTCCAGTGTATGGGGAACAACGGTGTGAATACAATGAATATAGCATGCCTAACAATTGATGATTTAGTACACCTGTAGATGATTAAGTGATTGAAAATGGGACTATGATGTGTGTTTTTAGGAATTACCCAAATTTGTAATTTGCACATAAATATACACACAACACTTCTTCTCTTTTAATGATTGTGAAACAATTTTGTTCATGTATTTATATGCCATGTTGTTTCCACTCTGTAAGTTGAACAATTACAGCTTTTTGCAGCATTTTCATTTATTTTTATCTCTTTAAACCATTCCAATGCAATACGATACAATAACGTGATAGCTACAGATGCAGTAAGTGTCATTTTAAGATGGAATCTGTGGTGCAGCGAGGGACTTATTTAGGCTTAGATTATCCATACACTCTCCAGTGTGCGGGGAATCACAATTTGAATACAATGAATGAATATAGCATGCCTAACAATTGATGCATAAATTACCCTTTGTATGAATCAAGAGACACCCACGCTGAATGAGGTACCTTTTTTCTTGAAATTCAGTGATTTTTAGACCCTTTCAAATTACATTCATGAGTAGGGATGCAGATTGTCTGTCGTATACTGAAAATCCTCTGACGGCATCCAGAAGGTGATCCAAAATTTGCTATGTACATGTAAACATGTCAAACATTTAGGCCCGAATTCACAAAGGAGTTTTATGTGCGTCATATGACGCCTTTCGACGCGTTTTTTACAAACCTGGTTTATAAAAACTCGTCAAAACGCGTCATATGATGTACATAAACCTAGATTCGTTGACACACCTCCTTTGTGAATTCGGACCTTAGGGTTAGAGACTTAGAGTTAGGTTTACATTTGGGTTTTAGCTTAGCTGTAGGGTTAGGTAGAGTATCAGGTCTATGGTTAAGAAGAATTCAGCTATTGCAGGGAAAAAACTGGAGAAATTTTCTCATGGGGCATGTGTCATGCAGACATCAACTGTAAAAGCTGTTATTTTTGCATGATTAATTTTTTCGCGCTGAGCGACCCTTAACATATTCGCTGGTTCTTAACTTCACGTTGCACGCAATTCAGCCCATTCAAAACACGCACAAGAAGTCATGCTCATATTTTCGCGAGTTCTAAAATTTTGGGAAACCGACTTTAGCACGAAATCGGCGAAAATTAATGTACCGCATATATATAACCACGTTTACAGTACCGATAGTTGCTGTATTTTATTTACAAGAATCTGAAAAGGGCCAGAAAGAGTATTATTTAAGGTTTGGTTGATGGAGATCGACGACACTCCAACGTCTTGTGTCTTTCTCGTACTACACAGGTGGCTTGGTGTTCATGTACGTCCAGTGTAAGGTCTACGTCCAGCTCTGGAGGCGGCTGAAGGCATACAACAGGGTCATCTATGTCCAGAACTGCCCGCCGGAGGTCAGGATGAAGGTCAAGGAACAGAACCAGTTGGGAGAAGCCCCCAAGCCTCAAATGGAAATCATCAACTGACCAACAGGACAACTCCTGGATGTTCCCCAAATAATCGTCAGTAACTTTCCTGCGTTGTATGCGAACAAAAATGGGTAATTCAAGTTTTAGTTTAAGAGGATCTGTTTTTATGTAGATCATCAACTGACTAGGGGACTACTTCTTTGAACATTCCCTGGTAGTCGTCGATAAAATTTCTTGCATTTCATGCAAACAAAAGTGGCCCTTATTTCTGGGTAATTCAAGTTTTATTTTGAGAGGAACTATTTTATAAATGTAGATCATGAACTTAATGGAGGACAATTCCTCGGACATTCCCAATAACTGCCATTCCTGCATTCTTTCCATACAGAAATTGGTATTTCTAAATTCAAGAGAAATAGTTTTACATGTGAATTGACTAGAGAATGATATTTTTAATATCATTTTAGCATATTATTGTGCAACCCAAAATGAGATTAAATTCTTAGGTAATCATGACTAGTTGCAAGTACGAGAGGAGCTAGGTAAACTTGAGTATGGGCAATGTGTAGAGAAGCTGAAGGAGATGGGGCAAAAACTTCTGGAGGTTTTCCCCAATAATGAATTACTTCAAGTTATAACTTAAGTAGGTATCGCCTACAAAACATGGTAAATGTCACTCTAAATAGTTGTTCGTATAGTAAATGATCATCCTCGCCTAAGAGGTTGTTTGAATCAGCAAAGAATGCACACAAAATCACTTAGCTGTGTAGAAACTACATTGTAAAGCACAAACACAAATAGCACATATTATTTCTTTCTTTGTTTCTTTTGTTTGACATACCTACAGTTTTATCCAAGTAATTATGAAGAATTTTCATATGTTTCATTCATAATGAATGTAAATTCATTCATATTGAAGCCTACCATCGGTGTAAGTAAATGCTAGTATAACCTTTCTTGATCATGCTCTGGTTATTAATTATTATTATCTCATCATAATTAATTCAAACACACATGTGTTTTTCATGTGTTTAATATAATTATCAAACAGGTTCTAGACTATAGGCAATTTAATTGGTCAAATGACACCATGTGACCGTGCATCATTCTTTCCTACCACGCCTACTGTGCTAAAAAAGTTCCCTTCAAACAGTGATAACTCACTTCTAGTTCTAACTATTTGTATAATGTGACAATATGAACAGTTGCAATGCAGTTGAACAAATGACAACCTTGATTAAGTTTATTAGTACTGAAAATAGGTAGGCTTGAAGCCACGAAATAGACATATATTTATTAAGAAATTTAAATTCATACATAATTGTTCAGAATATCTGAAGATCATCATCAAGCATTCATCAGTGATTTGATGATTTGACACAGTTTGACACAGAAAGCACAAAATTTATTTGCCACTATTTATGTGTTTCTTGAAAATGTGACATATTAAAGCTTACATTCAAAAGTATTCATTCAACAAAGGCCCTAATTCGACCTTGAGTTACGTCAAAACATCAAGTTTACTAAGATTATGAATAATTCAGTTGTTGAATGTAGTATAAGAATCATGAGGCTGGCCTCTTATATTTACTTTATTTGGTTTTGGTTTGATTTCTAAAATTATAGCTTTATGTGTGCTCTTGCCCAATACATGTAAATAGAGTGTACTTGTAAATGCTCATTACAACCTGTGCACGGATTATTATACATATAGCTGAATGTTTTGATTTGTTTCATTTGATTTATTTCATCATATTATTCTTATTTTATTGTATTTGCATCTTATCATCTTGGCATTAGTTTGGAAAAATAGTAGACCTGTATGGCATTGCCAATTTGTGATTTTTGTTTTTCCAGAGATAATCTTAAATCCAATGGTATTGAGTTGAAATGCTATTGGTCAAATTAATGAACATTTCATATTGTTCTTGATATTGCAATACTTATAGAACCCTAATGTTTCCTTTCTTATAAACTGTTTACCAGTACATACCCTCTCTGGAGAGATGCTCTTAGATAAAGTACATCAAGAGGTCAAATGTCAAAGGTCAACATAAACAAATGTATATTTACGATTGCTGTGTTTGCATACATATTCGCAATTCTTTTGTTGAATTTAGTAATATTCATTCACATTGGTTCATTTTATAAACATTTTGAAAACTATTTATTAGGAGTGGAAAATAAGAAAATTGAGGAGGAAACTCCTGAACTTCTATGGGTCAATCTACTAAAGTATTCATCCACACTTTTCACACATGATGTGAGCACTTTGTATAAAACTCTTACACATTCCTTTTTTGTATAGATTGATTAAGCAGCTTGAAATTCATTAAAAGGGAAGTTCACCCTGCTAACAAGTTAGTTTTTAATAGAAGCAGAAAAAGGAGAGAAACAAATCAGTGAACGTTTGAGCAAAGTCAAAAGTTAAGATTTATTCTAAATTGCGATCAATCAAACACAAATTGGCAACTCTGTGACGATCTTGCGAGGCTCCCTCCCTATTGCTCTGTGCTATTAAAACAAAAACAGAAATGCCTATTTTCCCAATAGAAAATGTTCAATCATACATGAACCTTAAAAATAATTATTGCAAATATGTTTCTATACAACCCCTGTATGAAACAAATATTTTTTGTCACCAGTTTTGAACTAAGAAGATGACAAATTTATGAATTTCTGTACAGAGTCAATTGGAGATGGCTTCCTCGCAAGATACATTTACAGTGTTGCCAATAAATTCATAGCTTTACTACTTTGAACTGGATAATGTCTAAACTTTAAATAATTTGCTTCTCTTGTTTTTCTGCGTTTATTGATACCAGCTAATTATTTGGGTGGACTTCCCCTTTAGTTTAAGCCATTTGCTTTGGGAACGAGGGGAAATCCTGCAATGAACCTATGAGAATGAGAGAATTCAGTAGTTCATGATTCAAGACTTATTTTTTCCCTCCCATTTTTATTTTATTCTTGCCAGGGAATAAATGCAGATAATTTATTTCTAGACATTGGAATAATTTATTCAAGTACTTTTTGAAATAGCATTACTGTGCATGATTAATGGTTGGGTGATGTAGCAATTCTAAATTCATCCCTCCTCAATTCATCAGTTATGAATTAATTATTGATCAAGGATCATGGTAGTTATGGTTACAAATTTAAAATGCATGAAATGATAATTCTTTATTATGACTTTTGTATGTATCAGATGTTTAAAATTATGAGATTTTATTTATAGGCCAGCTCTCACTAATTGCTTGCTGTGTGTGTGTTTTATTTATATTGTGTGTGTTCCTTCTATTTATCATGCATGCGTGCATGTTGGAGTATTTGTTTTAAATTATCTCTTTGTACTATTAATTTCACAAGCCAGTAAGGTCATCAGTGTAAACTAGTTTCAGACTGAGGTTATGCCTTACTATAATATAACATGTATGTTAATGTGGGCTGTTCCTTTTACATTTATTTCAAATTTGTTTATTTGGAGCTACAAGGATGTTAACTCTGTGTAAAATGATACGAGACGATGCCTTTCCTACTCCAAACAAATGATATATTTACCCCACCCAGTCTTCAATATATTTCAGATCCTTTTCCCCAAAGTCCAAGTAACTATTTGTTTTAATCGACAAACAGTCTACACCTTCATATTTTGACCGTTCTTGAGAAATTTTCAGATCGAATCTGCATATCAGTGTCATAAAGTGATATAGTTTTCTTTGTAGATACTTTTAACTTTTTTGTTGCTATAAACCATCAACAGTGCTTGGATCATCAACATAAAATGTACATCTATTAAAAACATAATGTGCAGGTGACCCCCCCCCCCCCCCCCCAATTTCTAAGTCCTATCATGAGATGCACTCATACCTGTAAATTTAATTATCGCAAATGATACTTTTGAAAGCTGTGTAAGGAAACGTCCTTCTCATCTCAATTTTGCATAAATGGGTCATTAGGTCAAAGACCAAAAGGTCAATTTAACTATAAATTAAGCTTTCATTAGTTAGGCATTGGATACAGTGACTTTTAATGAAAGTATCAGTATTGATAAATTGATTATAAAAAGAAAACATTCACATGCATCATGTATATCATTTAAATTGAAGTATGATTTGTTTTAAAAGAATATTACAGCAAAGGAAGTTGATGTGTGTAAAAACTAAAAAGTATGTCAAAGTTTTTGAAAATCTTAGATAATCTTGGATCAACCATTTTGGTGTTTAACTGATTTGTTTGTTGCAAATCTATTTGTCCACCTTTTCCATTCCATCTGAAGACACATTGTCCCACTGTACTTATGTTCACTTGCCACTGTTATTGTTTCAGATTAATGAATCGTTCTTTTCTTTGTGTTTCCTTGATGTATTGTGCCGATTCTTGCTGTAAAACGAACAATCGAGGGTGAAAACCTTCAATGTAACCAATTGAAAGAATTGAGAGAACGAACGTGTAATGAGCCTCATGTTCTATGTTGTCTGCAAGACTATAAGTAAAACGATCAATGATATTCAATCCATTTGAAAGAAACTACCGGTAGATTATTGCTCCCTTGAAAAGGCATATTTGGGGGATATTCATTCCAAGTTGACATATTATAGCATATGCCATAGAATATTGCCACAAACATGATTACCAATTTATACTAAATTGCAGTGACATATTCTGGCTTAATGCATGCATCATATGTGATGCAAGTATTACAGTTCTCTTTGAAATCTACATTCCAAATTGTGCATTAGTCCATCCTCCTTATTGTGTTGAAACAATATGCATCAGTGGACAAAATGTTAAATGTTGTAAAGAATGTAATCATGGTCACTCTTTTCTTGAGAATTTAATATAATATGTTCACCCTGTCAATTTCATTTTGATGTAGTATATAAGAGTTGAGTTGTAAAGAGTGATGGGAGGGGTAATTAAGATAATTTTGTTCTTTGATTCTTTATTTCTTTGAATGACATGTTTACAGATAATTTGTTACCTTGTTAATATATTTTGCAATGTTTAGGAAGCAGCCTTGACAAAGAGACAATTTTCAGATTATTTATACCAATCAAGCATTGATAGATTGACTTTTACAGAATTCAGCTACTTTCTTTTCATAATAACATTTCAAACTAATATTATGAACTCATAATGTTTATAGAGAATTTGTTACCTTGTCAATTTATTTTTGCAATATTTAGTAAGCAGCCTGACAAGAAACAAATTTCACAAAATTCATACCAATCAAGCATTAATAGATTGACTTTTACACAATCAAGTTACTTTCTTTTAATAACTAAAGTTATGAATCATAATGTTTATAGATAATTTGTTACCTTGTCAATTTATTTTTGCTATATTTAGGAAGCAGCCTTGACAAAGAGACAAATTTCACATAATTCATACCAATCAAGCATTATCAGATTGACTTTTACACAATTCAGTAACTTTGTTTTAATAATAACATATCAAACTAATATTATGAATCCATAATGTTCATAGATAATTTGTTACCTTGTCAATTTATTTTGCAATGTTTAGGAAGGAGCCTTGTCGAAGAAACAAATTTCACATAATTTATACCAATCAAGCATTATCAGATTGACTTTTACAAAATTACTTTCTTTAAATAATAGTGCTTCAATCTAATATTATGAATCCACTGTACACCTATGATGTAATATGTGCATTTCTTTTTTTCTCAAGCAGTTGACTTGATTCATAATAGCTTGAATTCAATTCACTTGAGCAGTTACAAAATGATGTGATGTTGATGTGGCTAATTCTGAGCTATGCCAGATTTATTGAACTGCTGCTGTGCTGTATAGAATACAAAAGAAGAATGACATTTTCCTCTCCTAAAAGCCAGAAGAGCATTAAAGGAAACCTCAGCTTAAAGAATGAGTGAAGGTATTCTGAACAATGAGATGTTTTCCTGCCCTTTGATGTACAATATTCCTGATGAAAATGTACAAGAGATATATAATTGAAGATATTCTTGGCATGATGTCATGCCTTTTAGCATGACATGGGCGTAGCCATTTTCTTGAAAATGTGACGTGCCAGGTGAAGTTGTACATGTATCATGCATCAAGCTTTAGTTGGGAATACTTCTTAAATCAATAGCAAAACCTTTACTTTTCAATGAGGAAAGTTCATAGCTGAGAAGATAGAAATTATATTTGGTGAGAAATTTACAGGGGAATAATTGAAACTAATTCATTTAAAAATACTAAAATATAGCAGTTGACAAATTAATTTCATTATGACTATGAGAAACTTTCACCCCAAAGAGCACCAACTCATTTTATGCAATTTGCGTTCTGGCAATTGTAGTACAAAGGATAATAGCAGTTGAATGAAATGCTTCATCATCACGCATACCTGGGAAGGAAGCATCCATAAATTGGAATACATTTACTTGATTAATGACTCCACATAGTACGTCACATTATCAGGAAAAAGGCGTGGTCCATGTCATACTGAGAAACTACATTCTTCTTGCTTTATGCCTCTCTCTCATACTCTTTGGTGGGGAATCTTGTCGATTATTGGGCAAGAAAATAATAAATCTCTCAGAATACTTCATCCAAATTATGTGACTGGCAATCAGTCTGTTACAAAAATTTGATTAGGAAATCTAAACTTAATTTTTTCATGATTCAAATACCAGCTATTCAAAAATAGAAATGCAAAATGTGATCGATATAAAAAGGCATCGATCTTTTTGACTCCTAAACTTACTTTTAATCCTTACTCAATTTTTTTTTTAAATTAAGCATCTTTTTTTTTAAATTAGTCTTTATGCATTAACTGCTAAAAGAAACAGAAGAGAAAAATGTTTTACAAATCTCGTAAACTTTTGTTGATGCCTTTTCAGTTTTTTGGTGTGCTGATTATGAGGGATTTACCAGTTTCTTGTAGCATTGCTACATGTATTTCATACACAAATTATTTGGGGGCTCATATTTGTATGAAGGAGAAAGGGATAACATTGAAAGAACAAATTACAAAATACAGTATCCTTGAAATTATTTTCCAACTTAACGTTTTATGATATTGAAAGGTAGAGAGAGGAGGTGGCACATTTATTTATTATTTATTAGGAATCCAGAATAGAGTAATAAGGTGTGAAAATTTGATGC
>JARBES010000114.1:17711453-17723097 GCA_030265145.1 Strongylocentrotus pallidus
GAGCATGACAAATGCCTCCGGTCACTAATTGAATGGGCCTTTCCAGAAAAACAAGAAAAATCTTCTCAGGCTGTAAAACAGGGAGCTCTTTTATTTGCATACTTGCTTTCTAAAAATTTCTTTATGCTTGTAATTACATGTACCGTAATGTTCTTCGATTCCATTTTAGGAGGCAGTTAAATTTAAAAGTGAAAAACACTTGTTTACATAATATGGAATGATACTTCGCTTTTAATATATTTCCTGCTTGTAATTACATGTAGGTGTAATGTTCTTGGATAACATTTCAGGAAACATGTAAATCCTTTAAAAAGGGAATTCTTTTGTTGACATAATATGGACTAATACTCAACTTCTAAAATTTCTTTTCTACCTGTAATTAGGTGTTATGTTCTTTGACGGCATTTCAGGAAACACTTGAATCCTGAAACTTAAGATGAAATTTGTAGGCAGATTGATATTTAATCATTTTGAAGAATCATATTAGTAGTTGAATATAGAGGGAAAGGGTGCTTATCCCAATTAAACAGTGACTGCAGGCATTTATTCCAGATTTCAAAGATAAGATTCATTTCAAAATACGTCCTGCATCATACTTATAAATGTAATATAGAAACAACGTCCTGACCATTGGGATCATAAATGATATATAACAAGCCACCAACCCCCTAAGGTTACAGAGTGTAATGTAGTATTGGAAAATAATTAGTTTGAGGGCATTTCTACGAGATCTCAAAGATAAACTTTAAAAAAATATTGACCCTGACCTAATAATCTAATAAAATTGAATAATGAATATTACTTTGATAAAAAATTATGGAATGCACAATAAAATATTTCACCTCATTAAACTAATAAAAATATGTTGTGTTTTTTCTAGATAATATATCTTGAAAGGAATTTCACTTCCGCATTTGTATTTCTTAGTTCTATATGGCAATTCACTAGGTATGATATTTTTAGGTCAGTACATGTTCAGTACATGTAAAGTATTACAATTTGTTGTGACATTGGCATCTTATAACATACAGTTCTAATGTTATTGTATGTTTCCTAATTCACAAAGTTTAATACACAAGAAAAGATAATGATACACTGCATGTTGCATATAATTCAACGCTCCTTCAATATGAACTTACTGTACACAGGATTCAGGTTACATTAATAAGGTTTCAATGTAACTTTGCATCATTCCTCTTTCTTAAGATTATCTCTTTCTTAAAATGTTCTTGAGACTTTAATAACTTACTGATAGTTTCATCAGGTCAACAGAAATAGAATAACAGAATCTTAAATTCATTTAAAAAATGGTTGCATCAATCAATTTCAGATACAAGAAATAATTTCAAGAATGCATTACATGTATGTTTTAATAGACCTTCATCTAAAAAAAAAAAGCTGCCATAAAATCTGCAAATAATGAGAAGGGAAACGTAAGTAAATTTCTCCATTACAAGAAGATCAATTCATGGTCATCCTTAGAAAGGCAGTGACACAAATTGGCAACCGGTCAATACGCAATCAACAAGTCTGTGTATTATTTTCAAAATTGACTTATCATGCATGTGCATCTCCCTCGGGTGCACTAAAGATCCGTAAGAAAGGTGGATTTAGGGAGTTAACAATTGAACATTTAAATGCGTGTTCCCTTCTTCAACATGAATTCATCATCATGAATAATAAATGAATGGGGTGTCAAACGCTTTATGTCTCTGGGGAATGAGGTCATTTGTGACAACAAAACGTGACGATTGTCATTCTATTATCTTCCTTAAATGTCGGCATTCTAGAAGTGCTTTTTAATCCCTAACTACTTCAAACTGAACAAACATGTACATGTACATGTAGAGGTCTGCATCTCTTTTAAAAACAATTATTTTACACATTGTCTGTAAAACAGAAATATCATTACCTACTTATCATGAAAAGGGGAATATAAGAGGTCATTTCTGCCAGCTAATTATCTATTTAACGCCGGAAGTGATCCATAGTAATTACTAGCTTATGGTTACCTTCTAAAGCCCCTGATTGCATAAATGTCACATGCCACTATTCATAACTTATTTCCCATCTACTTTGGAAAGTCGCAAGAATTCCACACAGACTTGTAGAGGTCAAATCGTTTACATTGTCGCTGTAAATTGCCAGTTGGAGAAATCAAATGAGTAAACAGAAGAATTTAATGAAGGTTCATTTATATTTGTATCATTGATTGACTGACTACTTAGCTCTGATTGACTGACTGACTACTCAACACTTTACTCTGATTGACTGACTGACTACTTTACACTTTACTCTGATTGACTGACTACTTTACACTTTACTCCAATTGACTGACTGACTACTTTACACTTTACTCTGATTGACTGACTGACTACTTGTCTCTGATTGACTGACTGACTGACTACTTTACTCTGATTCACTGACTGACTACTTTACTCTGATTGACTGACTATTTTTCTCTGATTGACTGACTGAATTACTCTCTTTGATTGATGTACAGCTATTTACTACAGTATATTTGTATCAACTATATATGTTTGCCTATAATTATGAAGTTACAAGAAAAACAATAAAGAAGAAAACAATGCCTGTGATACAGGGTTTATCTTGAAATTAACATAGTTCTGTTAATATAGGCTTTTCACCAAGAAGAAATCATTAAAAAAAATTCAATCAAGAGCCTGATCAACTTTTTTTTTAAATGTACATTTTATTCTGTAGGAAGAAAAAAGAAGATTCCCTGAAAAAAATACAAAAAGCAAAAAGACCACCCCCTCCTCGCATTAAAAAAGTGAAGAAAACACAAAGGATATTAAGGGGCATGCTAAAAAAATGACACTGCAAATAATAATTCTTGAAACAAGTTTTTAAGTAAATCATTGATATGTTTGATGTTACATGTACATGTATGTCTTGGCAATAGAATAGGATCTGAGACAGTGTTTAATCTCAAATTTAAAGAACACTTAATGAAATGAGAAACCAAGTTGGCAAGTATAGAGCAAAAACAAAAGTTCCAAACCGAAATAAAAGAAAATTAAGATTTCCTGGACTTACCTGTACCACAGTTCTGCCCAGAGAACCCAGTTGTACACACGCAGGTGTAGGTTAAACTTCCTGTGTTACCGGAACATACTCCTTGATTCAGACAGGGGTTGGGTTCGCACGGGTTCTGACCTGAATAGTTAGAGAAAATATAATGTTCAAAGCATCAATAAACAATCAAGGATATGTAAATAAAAAGTGTCCAGTGAACCCAAACAAGCCAAATGGTAGCAAAATATGTCCCATGGTTGAAAAAGATTTTGGGATTTTGCTGACTTGATGGGTAAGAAAAAAATATGATAACTCATAGAACTTGTCATTGTCATTGTATACATGTATGTATTTGTAATTGTCATTGTAATTGTCTTTTGTAAATTGTAATTTGTAAATTTGTAATTTGTGATTGTTAATTGCGATTGCAATTGTAATTTAATTTAATTAGTAATTTATAATTTGCAATAATAATTGAACTAAAAAATTATACATCAAATATGCAAGAATTAAGTATTATGAAACATAAGTTTTGAAAGTGCCAAAGATTATTCTAAAAAGGAATTACACTTAAGATAATTAAATGAATTAGGGTACCTATTAATGTATTTATCAGTTACATGTGCAGATACAGAAACATCTTTGAGCTATATCATAATCATTCTGAGATCTAAGAATACATTTTTCTTCAAAAAATAGTGAAGATATTAATAAAGATTTAAGAATAATATAACAAGCTTAGAACATAAACCAAGCCCAAGTTTGTAGAATGATTGGTTGACGTCTACACAAACTATTCAACTTTCAAGGTACTATTGATTCTCTTTTTACAAGGAATGCAGCAAGAATTGTCCCATTCAGTTCGACAAATGTTTAAAACATGTATTGCTACTTGACTGATATCCATGAGAATGAGTACAATACAAAAAGGGGTTTTCTAAAGTAGCAAACTATTCTGGTAAGAAACATTTCACATTTCATGAGAATTGCTCTTTGAAAATCAATCCAGGGTTTCAGTATGTGTATCAAACCTGGTTGATTTTGATCACTTTTGATTTGTGATAAAAGATATGATAAATATCAATTGTGAGGCGACATCATAAAAACACATGGACTTTGTACTTTCTTGCCTTTGAAGTCCATGATAAGGCTTTTTTACTTGAACTATAACTTCTTCGTTTTCTAAAGTTCTAAATTGGAATCTACTGGCATAACTGGAGTTCTTAAACATAGTGCAAACGAGGAAGTGACTGGTCCCAAAAAGTTGTCTCAGTTTTCCAAAACGTTGTAGAAGGGTGGTGTCAAATAAAAAGATGGATATATTTAACAAGATAATGTTAACAATATAAATCTGGTGGCATGGTGATGATAATGACTATCACGACGACGATGATGACGTTACGATGATCATGATGATGTTGATGGTGAAGAAAATTCTTGATTATGTACAACAATGTTCCCTTTATTCAATTATAAATTATTGGTTAGAATAATCTTGGTTCTAGCTGAACATTTGTCTGAAGACTGGATCTGATATAATCACAAAGTTGACCACTGACCCAAACCAGAACAAGCATGAAATGAGAAGAAAATGTAGCTGCATGACAATTAAATTGAAAATCAGATTAATGATATACCACTCATATACATGTAAAATAATCATGTCCTTAGAAATCATGAATGTCTTAAAATTTCATGTACCATGAGTTCTTGTAACATTACACACCTGAATAACAGAGAAAAATCTAATAATGATTTCAACAAAACCTGTTGGATATGGACGAGCAATTAATTATTTCAAAGTTATGCAGCAATGGGAATGATAGGGTGCATACATGCATTAAACCATAAAATGGACAAGAAAAGGAATGCCAAACTTTATTTTTGTCATCACAGACAGTACAAAATATGGCAACAATGGTACAATTGTATTCACTTGTGTATTGTTCCTCCATCAAAAGTATATATAATTGTATGTGTGCATCCCCCATATCCTGAAAATTGGAGTACATTTGTACACAAAGGCATCCAACAAAACAAGATGAAATACACATGTCAAGGATATCACCAAGCTTTTCACTTTTAAAGAGAAGATAAAACTCACCAGCAGTTAGAATTGCACAGGATGATAAAATGGCTAGAACAAGCGCTATGGCGCCTTGAATAGTGAGAACTGTTCTCGTATAATTTGCACTCCTACGATATCCTAAGGTGACTTTAGGTTTAGTTGATGAAAAAGAGATTGTTTGACTGCTGCATTTTGAACGTGGCAGACGTGTCTTCGAGGAAGCAGTAGCTGTTCTCCTGAAGCTACACATTTCTTGATCATGTAATTTTTCTGGAAGACTGTTTGATTGTCTTTGATTCTGGTGAGGAGGACAGGGTGAGGATCTGACACCCCCAATGTCTTGTTGATCGTCTTGAAGGCATCGGTCTTGTCCTGGACCTGATGCAGGAGTGTCCTTGGTGGATGAGATGCTTTTGGTAAGATGGAGCAGACTCCAAGAAGATGTTTGGCAGATTACAGGCATATTGGTAGATGGGAGGGATGAGATGTTAGGTGATGTATTGTTGCAGGTGGATCTTCTAGTCTTTAAATGGTTATTATGGCAACCACATCCTTCTCCTCCTCCTCCTCTTTCTCCTCCAGCATCACATGTGTTTTGGAGGGGACACTGGCCTACATCCTGCCAATCAAGGCAGGTGGATGGAGGATGATCAGTATCATATGTTTCTGTAACTGCAGACATTCTGGGCACGTGGTTTGTGCAGATATATCAGTCCGAAGCAAAAAGAATATTGCAGGTTTTATACTGCAACCAAAGTAATTCAAAGCAAGTGGGTATCAAGTTTCTCCAACAAATAATGATGTGACTTCATTGTGCAAGTAAAGATTCAAGAAAATGATATCCAGCTCTAAGAAATATATACAAAGCCACAACGTGAACATGCACAAAACAGAACAGTTAACTCGAAAATGTTGTTTGCCAACAAAATCTTGCTGCAGAAAGTTCTAATATTCTTAGTAAACAGCCATTGAAAAGAGCAAGGACAAAACTGTCACTTCCGAATGCTCCGAAACATTAAATCATAAAGTTTGTAAACACCAAAACACATTATCCACTGTCGGTCATTAGAGCCAATTGAATTATTATGATAGACCCTCCAGTTAATGACGCTTCACTTTGACAGCAGCTAAATTATTCTCGTTATATGCACCATCAAGTCTTTTGAAAATGCAACACTCATTTCCAACTTTGGTTAATGATCCTTTGCCGCTAAATCAAACTCCACTAGTCCAAAGAGTCTTCTGTCAGCGTTGAAATGTTGATTGGTCCTCTCTTGCTTTATTATGATTACACAACTGGCATCACGTCAGTAATCCTCCTCCACTCCTCGGCATACAGGAGCATTCAAGAAGCGTGTCGGTCCCGTTAGAGCCCTGTCGTAACCACTGACATACATAAGTCTTCTGTCTATAGTCACTGGGAATTAAGCCTAGCCTCTGATCCCACGCGACAGGTCCACACTCTCACAAGACGGACGAAAGCAAATGTCTTTACACTTTACAAACACAATGAAAGGGGAAAAGAACGGTCCGTCCGCTATTTAAAGTAGACACAGCTTCCAATGAAGCCTATTGAAGCTCCTAAACAGCGAAGCGTGTGAGCTAGCGCACCAAGTTGTTCCTTTCATTATCCCATTGAGGGGGGAAACAATAGGCTTAGCCTGAATAGAGAGGGAATGCTACACCAGAGGGGTGCACCGTGACAGGTTCTTTCCAACCCAATTGGGGGTCGGGGGACAGTTAAGATTTAACTCCATTGGGTGAAATCTTAGGAAAGTTTTGAAATAAAGTTTTGAGAAAAGTTTATGGCAGTGTTTATGTCATGGTTGGGGAAAAAGGCAAGTAATTAGTTCAAAAAAGTTTTTGAAAGAGGAAAATTTATAAAGGGTGCTTCTCCTTTCATTACAAAGTAGAGCATGTTTGTCTCCCCTGCAAAATTTGTCATTGATATTCAAATAATACTTTTAAAATGGCATAACTTATCTGTCATACTTCAGGAAAATTGTAAGTATACTTCATTTTGAATAAAGGAAGGTTTTCTTTTAGGATCCTAGAATCAGGCTGAACTTTTTAAAAGTATGCAAGGTGCAAAGCAGGAATTTTTTCTTCATAAAAGACAATGTTTTATGAAGCTCCTTTGCTAATAGTCATTTAAAGAAAGCGGGGAGGAGTTCGATATTGTACAAACCACAAAATAACATATATAAATAAGTAAATTTTCTAGCTACCGGATAAACCTGCCAGTCAATATGGAAAGGCATGTGATCTTGTGTAACTCTCACCGATACTTGGGAGGGGGATGGGGAGGGAGGAGGGTGACGGGATGATTTTCTTCAGTGGGACTTTATTTTAAATAGAAGATGTCTTTAAAGCATTCGCTCTGTGCATCCTTCCTCAAAATTCTAGTGTGGTTATGTGAGGAGTGCGAGGGTCAACTTGCCAATTATTGATTTCCATTGTCTTCCAGTCTGAAGAAGGATATTCACATGTATAATAGGGCACTCACCTCAAAACAATCAAAGCTTGTGGTCGAATGCCCAGATACACCACACAGTTTCTTTTCTTCGGGTCAGTGAGAATAATTCACTATGACAGTTACTATTTGCTCTTCTTACAATCTTCTTAAATATGATGAAATTAAACTTCATTTTGATTAAGTATCAAATAATTTAGACAAAGAGAAACAGGAAGTTCTTCTTTAGATTCCAAATGGTATTATGAATTTTGGATTTCATTGTTATGGGAATAATATTATAGGAAGGTAAGCAAGGAAAAATACACTGTGAACAAATATTTTTGTAGCACTATAATGGTTCATAACTCAATATGTCTATAAAATGTTTCAAATATTATACATGATATTGTAAAAGATGAAAGCAAATAAAAAGTAGCAATTAACATTTTCCTTTCAACTGAGCAAGACTAAAACGGTTAGAGACCAACCTGAATATATGTATGATGTCTCAGAATACAAATCATGCACAACATTGCAGTTACTCAAACAATAAAACATTACCCCCAAAAACAAATTCAAAACAAAATATATATTGTATACCGGTACACTCCTTTTCATGCATTCATTCTATAGGATACTCATCAGGGATTTTCCTGTTGAGTGATTACTCTGTCCGACATCAAAACAACACTAAATCAATATCCAATGGCGTTGTGCTGATTCACAGCACAAGAGGGCAGTAACCAACTTTCAACTTCTGTGCATCAATGGGCATTGGACATTTCATACTTTATGTGTAACAGAAAAGATAGGAACAGTGGGTGTCCTAATTTCTTATCCACTTTCTTGGTTCACCCAGCTCATGATCAGATTTGTTCATTAAAAGTCTACATAGCTACATGTACATGTACATCTTATTAATCAATAAATTATAACAATTATCTTATCATGCTTTATGTAAAGTTGAACAAAGGTGAAAGGTGTCATTAATATCAACATACAACCAATTTTTCAACAACAACAAAAACAAATTGCTTTTAAATTTTTGTTTTTTATATTCATTACTCAAACTGTTTAAATTTTCAACATCATGTGGGTAACAT
The DNA here is from genome assembly GCA_030265145.1 of Strongylocentrotus pallidus. Lineage (NCBI taxonomy): Eukaryota > Metazoa > Echinodermata > Echinoidea > Camarodonta > Strongylocentrotidae > Strongylocentrotus > Strongylocentrotus pallidus. The sequence continues at coordinate 17,720,119 of JARBES010000114.1, forward strand.
TTTCAATTACAGAATATCATTTGTACCAATACTGTCAGTCTGCCATTTCTACATAGTTCAAAACATGTTTGTAGAACATTGAATGTGCCATAGAATATCAGATAAAAACAAATTGACATGTACATGAACATTGAGAAGGACAAGTATGAGGGAAAAAAATTGATCCTTTGATGTAGTTTAGGGTAGGGAGATATTTACAGCATCGCTATTTTTGTATCCGTGTATAAAAGCGTGCTAACAGATACAACATAAAAAAGAAAATAAGATAGCTTCTTGTGTATTGAGAAGCAAATATTATGTGTATTTTATTTCCATATTTCATAAATCATCAAAAGCAGAGACCCAGAAATCTGTGTTAACATAAAAAATCACTTGATAGATCATCAAACTTGATTATTAAACTGTCATGAGACCCGAAGGGCTTTTTTAACAAAAGGCCATGCTTTATTAAAGCATGAGCTGAAGCTCTATTTGGCAATCGGATTTGCCTACATTTGTATCAAGCTGTTCTCACACTCAGCAGGATACAAGATGAATCTTTACTCTAGTCTTTTTCTTTCTCTCGATTGTTTGGGAGTAGTTTGGCGTCAAAACAGTTGGAGCTGTCGTGTCAAGTCACAGACTTGCGTTAAAACTGTTAGTACTAAGCCCTTCAGGACTTAGGATTCAATCCTTTCGAGATGGATGTTAAGTATAATTTTTTGTTAAACCCTCATTATTTAGGTTCTTAGGACAACTCCATTACTGTTCCATTTTTCTCTAAATGACATACATTTACATGTACATGTATATCTATGTTTGCTCAAGCGCCTAGGGACATACTTATGTAATGGGTAATATGATCCTCTCTCTCTCTCTCTCTCTCTCTATCAATCACACACTAGCACAGTTACTGTGCAGTGGTGCATATATTGATAATAAGGACAAATAGAGAGATATAAATAGTCACTGACAGAAAGATATAAGTAATCGCTGATTAAAACCTTTTCAATTCCCCTTTCTGGATACACAGTACTTTCTCACGCTCCTCATAGCTAACATTAAATTTAACAAAACGTTACTACTGGCATGAATATAATGAGTCATGGTCTGCTTGTGTTGCCACACCCATTAATACCCCATGGTGTGAAAATCTCATCACTCCCAGCCTACATCATGTCTACTTCTCATTCATGCATATTTATAATGCTAACTTCATTTATGAGGTCTCATTTTCTCACTCATTCACTCTTACCCCATTAGTCACTCATTCGCTCTTACCCTATTCGTCTCTCTTCCTCTTTTTCTCTCATTCCATCTAAGTGATTTTCTGCATGTTTTTATAAAGTTTATTAGTATTCTGCTGACCCTACAACCTGTGTACATTATGACTTTAGACAATTTTAATCCAGTTTCTTTTTTTAAAAGCTGTTTCTTTACCAAAACTGAAGATTATCCTTGATGCCCAAATTTGTAACAATTAGGCAATTGTATGAAAGAGATGCCCACATGCTGTGTGCGAAGACAGCTGCAGCATGTACGTGAAATCATTATAAGCATCTGTTTGGCGCCCTAGCTCTATCTAGATCTATTCAGATGTGCTTGAAAAATTTAAGTGCTTTAGCCGAGCTGCCATTACATAATGCTCAAAGAATTTAATGATATTCCAACATACATGTATAAGTATCTAGTACCTCGGCCTTGCCGTTTTTTTTGCTACATAAGCCTTGTACATCATCAGTACCATATGACTGGTCTAAATGCTTTTACTTCTCTCCATGGAATTATGTTTTATGATTTAGGACGTTTGTCCAAATTGTTCCCCTTGAATTATTTAAACTACAAAGGTTAATGTACCCTGATTATTATTTATCAACCATTATCATGTGTTAGAATGATTTTACCATTTGCAATATGTATTCTATGTATTTCTTCAATTGATTGTAAATCATGAACAATTCAGCCTTTGGCTGCTAATTTATATTTAACTATGTATGCATAGATGAATTAATACATTTGAATAACATGCACCTACATATGATATCATAATTTTCTTTTCTGATATTCAATCTTTAGAATTTATCATCTACAGGTACATTATCTATTGCACATACAGGTTCTTGTAGTAAAACCACAACATTTGTAACAATGTTACTGACCGCTCTTTTTCTGGCAAGAAATTTTGCAATTCAAGTGATTCAAATATAATGTGATTCAAACACTTTAGGGTAAGATACTTTTACAAACTTTACCCCTCGTAAGAGCTGCAAAAGCTTCATGCAAGCAAAACACTTCATTGAGCTGTGGCATTTTCTTAAAACATCAAAAGAAAACAATCGACAAGTACTTACAAACTAGTCCCTCATCCGACCCGTCATTACAATGGTTGGTCCCATCACAGACAAGCAATGAAGAGATACACTGCAGGATTGAGGTGCACTGGAACATTCCATTCTGGCATGGGAGGGGACAGCTTGTTTCATCCGAGAAATCAGGGCAATCCAAGACAACGTTGCAGCGCGATTGTCCGCTGACACAAGCTCCATTGAGGCACATGTAGTCGCTTGGATTAGAGCAAATCAGCACTGGAACGATAGATTGTGTAAGGAAATCATATTAAGTTTATTTATAATGGCCCATAAAAGGTCACTATGTTACCAATTGTTTTTCACTTTAAAATAATTTTAAAGTGGAAAACAACATTGCATCAGGTATTCATGACACTGAGCAGCAGCATTAGCAATTATATGATCACACATGTAACAGCTACATGTAGAATCAGTTACCGTATTTGCCGGCGTAAAGGCCGCAGTATTTTTGGAAGAGAAAATATCAAAAAGTCAGGGTGCGGCCTATGCGACGAAAGAGTAAAAAAAAAAAAAAGTAAGTCAAAACCAGCACAAATTTGCACATATGGGACTAGATCTACGAAAGGTACAATAACTACACATTTCCACACATCTTACCGACAATTTTATCTTGCATTGTTGACATGAAGAC
>JARBES010000114.1:18374385-18389118 GCA_030265145.1 Strongylocentrotus pallidus
AAATGGGTGAATGAACATCAACATTTTAGTCATATCAATCATTCTATACATATATTGATTAATCCATCAAGGAACCAATGAATGAATAAATGAATGAAATAATTCATTTTTGTTCTTCAATGCATTCATTTACAAAATCAATCATTCAATAAGTCAATTATTGATACATTAAAATCACTTATCGATTTCCATCTTTTGATCAATTACTCAGTAATCCAATATTTATTACAGCACTCAATCAATTCATTATTATTCAAACAACTAGTCAATAAGTCAATCAGTTAATCAACCAATCAATCAATAAAGCATTCCATTAATATATCATTCATCCATTTCGTTATTTTCTCATGCATACCCTCTAAGAAAAAGACGATTACGAATAAGGAGTAAAAGAATTAACAGGAGAGAAAAGAAGAAGCAAGAATGAAAAGACAGGGATTACTCTGAAGTAGAATGTTTAGTATTTTTTCCAAGTTTATTTTTACCTGTGTTTCACCATCAAACTGCCCGTCAAGCTGGTCGCTCGCCAAAAAGCTAGGTGTACCACTAAATACAAGAAATTAAATGAAGGCAATTTAATGATGGTCTTTCTGCACAGTACATATCATATCTTTTTTCATCAATTAGCTCAAAAATTTAGCCTGATTGGTATGATAGAAATATCGACATGTATAAATTGCTTGTAAAATAGTTCCATTACGTTTCTTAAATTCTCAATGACGGTCAAATATCACTTTGAAACGTAAAATATAACACCAAATATTTCCAAGTGAGACCCCCCTCTCTAGTGGCTGAATCAGTATATAATATTTGAATAACTGTATACTAATATAATATATATATAGTCAAATTTTAATAATTGCATAATGTTATTTGCTTGTCTACAAATCAACCAAAATATTATCTTTATCTGTCTCAAGTGTAGAAAATCATATCAGATTTGAAATAAATCCTTGTACTTAAATTACTCTATTCATACACAGATGTTAAAACAAGAACTGCAATTACATGATTAGGAGCAAAAGGGGACAACATGGGAAAACAGGAGGGCATGCTATGTATTAGTAATGCATGAACATACACTTACAGTACATAGCGATTTGTATAATGTATATAAATAGCTTTTTTTCTTTTTGTAGGTGACACTCAATTCATTTCCAAACTTTTCATATATTTTCTTATCCTCCTATAATTTTTCTTGCCTCATTTTCCACTTCTAATGGCACCATTACTTTTCAATATAAATATAGTTATGCATGATATCATAATAATCAAATATGTGCATGGTGTATATTTTATCACAGCTAGTGAATTTTGCAAGCAGTGTTTTCTAGATGCAGAATATTCTGTCTTGCATAATTTGTAAAATATGGCACTTACTTTGGAAACATATCATCGCCCCTGCAACCAGGAACGACCAAAGAAAAGCAAATATCTTGTTTAATTAGCAAGGACATAACTTTATTTGCATAACATTTTAGAAGTAAAGTAATAACATGTATTAATAAAAAGTTGATTTAAGACAGACTGCTGCTGCCGAAAGTCATCTTTTTATTGTGTTATCTTGAAAATAAATGATTTTAATTCATTTGCAATGATTCATTGGAGCGCATAATTGGGGAAATGGAAACAAACAAAAAAAGAGAATGGGAAAAGAATGACATGTTTGGAAACAATTATCAAACTTTTGAGGGATTACTGAAAGAAATTATACTTCACAAATTAATAAGAAAGGAGGATACACTTGTAGAGATGCACAAAGATATAAAATTTCAACAGAAAGGTACATGTTAATAACCCAAAATAAACAACAACATTCATGCCAAAAGCAGAAGAGGATTTTAGTTGGAAAATCTTGCTTTAGAGGCAGAAATGAACATGCAATATAATCAGAAAAGCACTTAAAAAACACCACCCCTTACAGCTAGTAACTCATTCAACCATGCATTTTATTTTCTGTGGAGTTTCTTTTTCTTCTTCTATTTTCCCTATTTCATTTTTTGAATAAAAACAAAACAAAACATGCATTGGGTCAACCAAGTGAATATAAGGATACCTTGACTATACACTATGTTACCATGTCATATTTTTCATGACTATGCTTTTTTTTTATGTATCACTCGAAGGCCTTTTTAAGCAGGCCGTCTGATGACGGGTGTAATTTTTTAATAAAGAAATAAACTATAAACTAAACTAAACTATACAACCTTTCCGCTCAACAGAATTACCCTTTTTCCAATTTTTTAACTTTCATACATATTTTCTTATGGGTAAGCTTTGGGTCAAGCAAAAGATACTAAAGAATACTAAACCTTTACCACTCTTCTGAATTACTATACGCTATTTGGGATTTCTTGGGCTTTCTTAAATTTCAATTGACAAACCTTTTCTTCGAACTTTTGGAACCTTTGGAATTCTTTAGCTTTTTGAACCGTCCTCCTTCAGGTTTCTCACTTTTGTTTCACAATAAATAAAGTTTAAAACAGTTTTTCAAGCTATCAATTAAAAAGGAAATATTTTGTTGTTGCTGCTCTCATATAATCAAATGAATTGAAACCATTTATTTAATAAAATAAAAATAACGCAATGAAACCCCTACTTTATTTGACAAAGAGTTTATCCCTTTATATAAATCAGATGGATCAATAAACCTTACAGGTTTTTTTTAATGATTTTATTAATCTATAAGTCCGATAAGAGTTGAATATACAGAACAAAAACTATTTTACAATTTTACTTGTTATTCAGATTGTGGGAACCCAAATGAGGGTTTTGATGAAATTATGATTCTACAATGATTTCCACTTTCAAGAAATATTCTTATGGAATGAAAATTGTGCGCACTTGACACTATGTTTTAAACCCAGCATATCATAAGTTTTTATTACTAAATGTTAATTGTCCAAGTTTTGTTACCTTGAAATCATTGAAATATCAATTAATGAATGTAATTTTACAATAGGAATGATGAATTGGATAATGAAATGAGAAGGTCTTAAATATGATAGATTATTATATATTTCATTGTAAAACAAACAAAATCAAGCTTGTGTTAAACGCAATTTCAAAGACATTATGTTAGTCAAGGTTAAAGGTGAATAGGATTTCAGTTCCACACATTATGAATGAAAAGGTACATAAAATGAGAGGAGATGAAACATGATAAATCAACGATTTAAACAATTTATAAATAAATGCCTACTCACGCTTGATTCGACTGATCTTCATAATATACAGGATTTGATCTGTAAAAATTATACAAAATTCATCTTTGTTTATCAACTTAATTGAAGGATATTATGAAGAATTTCCAGGCAAGCCTTTATGAATGCAGTTGAAAGTATGAGATTTTTTTTCTCCATGGATGGTTGATTGAAAGAATGAATGAATGAATGAAAAAATGAATGAATAAAGCAATAGATGATGCTATTGATGTTTAAAAAAATGGATTTGATGTAAATGTTGAGTATTTGATAAAATAAGTCATTATTGTACGGACAATACAGCATATTGAGTTCTCTGATTTAAAAACAACCAAATTTAAAAAGCTGTACTCTTTAATGGTTCCTCCATTATATTGACATTCATGAATAGATTAAAGCAGAAATAACTAAATGATGTAGAGTGTAGAAATGTTTTGTGGGGAATTAGATCCTGTTAGAGGATGCAATAAGTCATTTTAAATAGATACACATGCATTTAACATGCTTATCAGTGCAGATATACAGAAGCATCAGGAGAAAATTGGTAAAAAATACTTGATAATCAAGGATACTAAATGAATATATGATGGATAAGATACAATGTATGTGAATGTATCCAAAATATTTAAGCAAACAAAAAATCTCTTTGATCTAAATACCTGTTGTTTTTTGTTTTTTACAAAAAGGTATCAAGCTTCTAATTGCACATTACAGATCAGGAAAAGTATGGAGGAAAATACAAGAATGACTCAACTAGCATGTTATTACATAATTTGTCCCTATTTTCACGAAGTGACGGTAGTGAATAAAAATCGCATGCAATTTGCGTGCAGATTTTCCTCACTACCGTCACTTCGTGAAAACAGGAATGAATTATAGCTTTTTCATTGGCTGATAATTGTGCATTTGATTCAAACATTTGATTACATGTTTTGTTGTATGGTTATTATAGCATGATAAACATGAAACTGCTATTAAAGCAAGATAATGATGTACATTTTACCCATACAATCTGTTCACAACTTTAGAAGACTGAAATAAATAGTGTATATTCTCTATAGAACTTTGACAAATAAACAACAAACATACATGCAGAATAATACAGAGGTATACACTTGCAAGCAAAAAGGAAAAAAAGATATATGATAACATAATAAAATTGAGAAATGTAGGGGATGGGAACAAAATACATGAAAAAAAACTTCATTACTTAGAATACCACATATAATACATGGTATAAAAGGTTTCAGTCAGGTGATGATTTTCAGCATTCGAAATGCATTATATTTCTGTTAACAAAAAAGATATCAAAGGGGTAATTTATAACCACCGACCAGTGGCAACTTTCTGCTGGAAGAAAATCATCCATATTTTCTAAATGTGTACGGTGTTACATTTTTTGTGCAAGCGTTACAAAGTATCAGAAGTGCTAATTTGGCAAATAAATATTACTAATAAACAAACAATATACGAATGACAATGCATGCAATGATGACAGTGTTCAATTATATGAAAAGAAGCAGCTATAAACATGAAAATGTAACCAATGACCTTATTAAAAGAGGGACTTGATGAGTTTGTCATATTCACTTTACAAAAAGACTTAATTTTGGGGACCATGTTACATATGAAGGGATTTTTTTTTCCCTCTCATGCATCTCTGTTCCTATAAACTCAGACATTGCATATGATGGACAAAATAACACAAAAGATGACAGATATTTATAGTTTTGCCCAAATACACAACTGAATGGCAACAAAATTCAGTGATACTAAGAATTATCATGCTTGTAGTCATACTGAGCAGATGGCACTTTCTTTGCCCACTGAGTTTTGATAAGCCTGGGATAAGTAGACTAATCCTAATAATAATAAGTAGACATGTACATGTGCATTTACAATGCTAATTAAACAACGTCCACATCTACTATAGATAATAACCCATTCAGAACTAAAGCTTCAAGCTAAAATATCTTTTTATTTTATTTCCAAATTGGCAAAAGTGTTATTTTTCTTTTGATGATACAAAATTCTAATGAAGATTCATGTACCTGAAAAGACCATTCATGGATGAGAATTAATTGTAAATAAATTCCAGAATTGGCCAATTTCAAGGGAATACAGTTATTTTGTAGCATGTTGCCATATTCATGAATCCCAATGTTTTTTTTCTTTTCTTTTGATACTTCTTGGCAAAATTAAAACAAAACAAAAATTGACACAATGTGAGCAGACATTTTTATCTCTCTATGCTCATACATCTGGTATATTTCTTAAAATTCTAAAGCTGAAGTTCTTAAAGCCAATTATTCTGAATGGGTATACGCAGTTGTAATTGAGGGGAACTTCATGAACAGATGTGCACAAATGCGAAATGCATGAGGTGGAACACAGACAGGATGACAGAAAAAAAGATTGAGTTGCGGCAGAAAACTTACGTCGAAGGTAAAAAGGCTTTATCAGGACACTGAGCCCTGAATGTACAGTGAGCAGAAGAATTGAAGATATGCAGATAGCAATGAGATACTCAACCAGATACTGTCCCTCCTATATACATTAACTATACCCAAACTACCCTTTTACCCCAATGGAGTGGTCCAATTTGTCATAAGGAGGATTACTGAAAAGGATGAAAGCACTATAAAAGAAGGTGACCAAAATTATGATCATGCTTATCTACGTTTAAAAAATACAACTCAAATATGAATTGAAAGACCTTGATATAAAGACCAACCAAACAAAAATACAGGTCCACTGTAACCATTTGTAAGGGACAAGAACTTCATATTGTTGTATGGCTATACATGAAAATAAGCCATAAAAGTATGTCTTTAAAAAATCTTTCATATCATCTGGATATTTTACATCTGATCACATCCCAATTCAACCAATCCCATTGATAAAGGTGGAAAATCCTTTATGGAAGAAACCATTTCCTAAAGCAGGATTGGACCTATTTTTAAAACACAGTTTCATGTTTATAAGACTACTTTTTTTTAATTTGTTAACGTACTGGTACACTTATCATAATCTTGTAGGATCTCAATTGAGTAGTATACAGAAAGATTCCTGTCTGCTAAAAGAAACAACACTGAATACCATACTATGAGACTGCCCATAGAAAATCAAAGACATTTCACTTAATGATCATAAAATGTCTTTTGCAAGAATTGCATGGAAGCAGAAGAGTTAATAGTTATACTGACGAAATAAGAAAAGTCGCAGCAAGGTGTCATTAAATAAAGCTCAGTTTAATGATCTGGATAATGATATTGAGCAGGGTATAGTCAAAAGAGTGCAGAGAAATCTGAAGGGATACAACAATAGTGTAGTTTTTGCCCTGTTAGGAATACACACTACATAAGGAAAATAAAATTCCACAAAAAACGAACATTGTTTTTAATACATGTACAAGATATGGATCATAAGATTGTTTCCAAATTTAACAATGTACATTTTCTTTGTATGCATTCACTTATACACAAGTTTGATTCAAATGCTTTAACATGCCTTTTGCACACCTTTAATTCAACAGGTTTTATGATGTAAAGTTCAACAGGTTTTATGATGTAAAGTTCAAAGATTTCCTATCCACTCATGTAAACTTCTTTTGATTAATTTGTAATAATAAAATACAAAACTGTATCACAAGATGTACATTGTTGCAAAATCGATATGGAATATATAAAAAGGTTTTATTAACTGAGTCACTCGTATTTCAGGGGATGAAACTTGGTTGAATATATTTATCGCCTAAATATGGAAGAGTGCTCTCTGTCCAATGACAAAACAGGTAATCAGACCAAAAGAACTTGAAAATAAAAACTGATCAAGTATCTGAGATAGCAATATTTTATCTTATGTTTTTATTTCTAATAAAAACTAAGCATATAACTGAAATCCTTAAATTCCGTTTAAAACTCAGTAATGACGAAATTCAGCTGCACAATCATTCAATCTGCCATCATTATCATATTTTTTTAAAACGTTAAAAAAGTCATGAAACGAGATGAATCAACTTACATTTCCAAGTCTTCACCATTTCCATAAGGGTTGAAAGTGTTGTACATTGATGGGAGATACATTCGTCCCGCTTTCTCTTTCTCCATTTCTCGTCTGGAAATGAAAAGATAAGAAAAGAGGTCGTGTTTAAAAAGAAGATAAAAAGATTAGACTTACCATGTAAACATCTTTTGATTGAAGTATCATCATTCCAGCTCCATCTTCCTCTAAACTTCTCATAATCATCAATACAATCATAATCATTCATCATCATCATCATCAATACAAATCATAATCATTCATCATCATCATTATCAACAACATCATATCAACATCATCATCATTATCATCATTACCATCATGAACAACATCATCATCATCACCATCATAAACAACATCATCATCAACATTATCATCATAAATATCATCATCATTTTCCTCCTCCTCCTCCTCCTCCTCCTCCTCCACTTACTTCTTCCATGATATGATGACCACGCCGATGGCTATGACCACGCAGATGAAGAGCACACAAGCCAGGCATATGAGAGCGATGGCTTCCACCGTAGGTCCGTTACCGTCTGGGGATACTCCTGGGCCAGTCGTTGCTTGGGTAGGTCTCCTGATATCCGTAATTGTCGTATTCTCCACGATGGATGAATAGCGCTCGTTGAGTGAGGTGTTTTGAGAAAGTAGGATCCTAGAGGGGAACAAAATGTTTATTTGTAACATTGAATGATGGTGAATTAAATTTAACATGTAGATATGGAAGAAAAAAAGAAGTCCAAGATAACAAATAATCTGTAGATATTTCTATATTAGGAGATATGAAACACAGGTCTGTCAAATTATGAAAAGCTGATCTTTTTTCTTTTTTTGAAAATAAAATCCCATAATGGTTATTCAGATATTTCTAATTGTACCATGACATGAATATTTACTACACAGAAAAGGAAACATGTTTTAGCAATTTTTTGTTTAACATGTGATGTATTGTGGAAGGTTTGACTGATATTTCATTAGGTAAATGTGCAGATGAATTTCTATTCCAAAATAAAATTGTCTTAAAATCTTAGCAAATACAGATAAAGTCTGTTTTGGGCACCAGAAAGCAAGAACATTTGCACACAGAAGTTTTGCAAATTAAAAGAACCGAAGCAACCTGCAAGCAAGTACAGTCAAACCTGTCTATAGCGACTGCCCAAGGGAAGCACAAAAGTGGTCTTTGTAGACAGGTTCCTTTAGTACATGTTTTAATGAGAAACCATTTTCAAGGGAAACAAAAATGTGGTCTTTGTAGACTGGTGGTCACTAAAGCAGGTCCGACTGTATATTGTTTGGATTTCATCAATTGGTACTTACTCCACCATGTCATTTCCTAGTATTGGGTCCCCATTGGTGTCGAGGGCATAGAAGAGGACGTCTGATCCTGTCGGGTCCAGACCGTTACCGACCTCTCTCTGGCTCACATCCTCGATGTACACATCAGCAGTGAGGAACTCTGAAAGGACTTCAGAGAGGGCGTTCTGGTTCTCTCTCATGAGGTCAGGGTCTATGTTACCAGCCAGGATGGCACGATGGGAGTTGTCGATCAGAGATATCTGCATGAAGATCAAGGAGTAGGACAATTACGATGGTTACCTAGCTGGTAGGAAGAATTTCTTGCATGCCTTCAGCCTTTCTTTTAATGATGCAACTTAAAGCCCCACTGTACTACTTATAGCTACTTGCTCCCTCTTTATAGAAAACCATGCATAAGCGGTGCCCGTTGGTCCCCCATGATCCTCTTTTTCTTATGTTAATTGAGAGCTGAGTTGATGAGATAACCATCTGTCAGTGACCAGCAGGGTGGTCTAATACCCCCAGGCCAAACTAGTGCAGACAGGCTTCAAGCCACGGACTATGGTGTATGCTTCTGTAGTGTCTTGAGCATACATTGGCATGGAGATACTTGTACATATATGAAAATTGACTGTTAATTCTACTGATTCCAAAAAGCTTAATAGAGGAATAACTCAGTTCCTATAGCTAAATAGGGTTCACTGTTTAGACCTCACACAATATTGTAGTATTTCACAAATACAATATTCCGTCATTTATTTCTTTGCTCGCATACAAGGCATGTTCTTTCTCTGGACTGCACTGCTAAAGCCAGGGTAATTATGCTGCATTATTGTAGAGCGCTTAGAGACTAAGTAATAGGCGCTATATAAGCACTGTAATTATTATTATTATTATTCTTTGTTGATATCATACATGCACATATTTGATTGAATCTTGAATTTTCATATTTAAAAACAGATACCCGGTAGGTGTATGTTTTTAAACTTAAGGTTTAGGTTCAACTGTTTAATAATTTTTATTTAAAAAAAAAAACCAATTCTCTATATGCTTTACATTTTGACTTGGATAACATAAACATAATGAAGAAATATACAACACAACTGCAAAAAAGATAGGCCTTAGGGGCTTTCTTTAAAAAATCAAGAGAATATATATTCCTAGTAGAATTCCGCAGAGCAGGAGCTGATGCCATGAAGAATGACTATCTAGAAAATGAAGGGATGAATATCTAGACTACCTTGACCATGGTCTCTGCTATGGTGAAGTTATTGTTTGGATCTTCTGCCAGGACGGAATATTCAAACTGACTGCCGGCTTCTTCGCCCTCTAGACTCTGAGTGGTACTGAATATCCCCGTAGCTCGGTCTACCCTGAACAAAGGCTCTCCTTGTACCACGGCGACAATGGAGTAGGTGGATACACCGTTTTCTCCTTCATCATCGTCAAAGGCCTGGTGGAAAAACATGTCGAGAGAGGTAACTGTAACTCTCCATAATCATTGGTCAATCTATAGCACTCTGTTACATAGATATTTTGTGATATCTTTAACTAATATATACTCAGTAATATAAATTATAATATTCGGGGGAGCTTTTTTAAACAAGGCCACCATGGGCTTTTCCTTTGTTCTCCAATTTCATTTAAAGTTATTGTATAAACTGAACATTCTTTGTATGTATATATACTTGTATGTTTATTTGCATTTGCTGCGTTTTTTATGAAAATGAACTGAATAAACGAACTGATCTGAACTGAACTGAGATATATAGTTTAGTTGGACACCTACATATACATTTATGTTGGCAAACATGATCACTATTAAGCTTTATCTAAAATGTGTTTTTTGAAATCAAATCTCTTATTTCAGTAACCATTAAATGTCTAATTTTGAAGATTTGATAATAGCCTAGATATATGTCAAAATGTTATCATAACGTGATAACGCAGAGCTAAGATGCAGATCTCTGCCTCTGGCGAGTACGAAACTACATGTAGGAGTGATGAAATTCAAACTGGCTTTAGACATTTACTAAACATACACTGGGACATGCCAAATTCTTCTGTGCTTGTATTTTGCATTGGTTTCAAATAACAAATAACCATGTCCATAACTGAGCAACTATTTCAGCAAACAATCTCATCCAGTACCATAGAATATTTGAAAATGACTTCTTTATATTGATATATTTACCTCAACTGCAATGACCTGTGTCCCGACCCTGGCTACGGTAGAGACCCCAGCGTAATAATTCTCCTTGAGAAAGTATGGACCGTTGTCATTGATGTCTGCAACGTTCACGTAGATGTAGACAACGTTTGGGTCGGTAGGCTCAGCTACTTCTGAGAAAAGATCTAGGAGGTGAAAAATTGAAGATATCAAGATGAAGAAAAAAACTTGGTATTCTGTTTGATCAAAATTAATATTGTCTTTCACTCTTACATTACTCTGCCTCTTTAAAATTCTTTTTTTTCTTCAATTTATCTGTAAGAGTAACAAATAAAAGAGTAGCAATAATAGATATGTGAAAATAGTAACATATTACATTCAATTTTGCATTGCCAATTTAATGATTTTGTTGCTAAAGTTACTTTTGGAAAAAATTAACATTGTTTGTAAAGCACCAAAATTAATCAAACTTTTGTCATTTTCTCTTTCTGCTCATGTACTCATTGAATCTAGTCCGACTGAAAGGCAAGACAAAAAAATGAAGAGAAATACAGAACTATGTACAAAAACAGGGTACGTTGCTCTTGTAGCTGCAATTTACCTGCTTGGCGTCTCTTTCTCCCACCGGTCTCCCCCGGTAGATTGTTTTCATCCGGGGTAGCTCCTTGTATGTTGGCCTGGACCGAGATAGAGTAGTTGTTCACTTGTTCACGGTCGAGAGTCATATCCGTGTAGATCGTGGCTACGTTGTCGGTTGTATTCATTGTAAAGGCACCTGTAGAAAGAATTATCAGATGTCCTGAATATTTGCAAATGTACAGTACATGCAGGTGAAAGTAATAGTATATTAACAATCAATTACAATGATTGTACTTTTTCTTCTTCTTTTTTCTTCTTGTCTGTTGTTTCCCAGGCAAATGGTACTTTTTCGTTTGTATGTTGTTTCATCTTTTTTAATTTCAAGTGAATTTGTTGTCTTACAATCTGATCTAGTATCATCATTATTAATATTTTATATAAAAGTGCAATTAGTAACCGAAGTAGTATTGTAAAGTACATTTATAATAGTAGTAGAAGTAGTGATAATAAAAGTAGAAGTCATTATAGAACTGTCTGTAGTAACACATCAGGAGCTCTTGCAGTACAGTAGAATGTATTCATTAAATTCATATCATTTTCAATATTATTGTTGTTGTTGTTGTTAATGTTATTATTATTACCATCAATACCATCACCATCCTCCTCCTCCTCCTCCTCCTCATCATTATCATTTCAATTACTATAAATATATATTGGACTGTCTACAGCAGAATTAACAGCATCAGCATCAGCATCAGCATCTGAAGTGGTATTAGATAGGTCTAAATTAAAGCATGAGATTAGATAAAGAGTTCTTGACAACTTACTTGGGTCAGTTGAATTGACTATGGTGTATAAAATAACATCTCCGATATTGGCCTGGGCTTCGATGACAGCCACTACCACGCCTGGTTCCTCTTCCTCCATCACATCATCCACACTATACATCGAATGAAATTATGACAAAACTCCTGGTTTTATATGCTGCATTTTAAAATGTTTGTTCCACTCGTCACTCTCTCTTCTTCTTCATTTTATCATTCCCTTTCCACATTCTACAAATTTAATTACATTTCTTCTTATTTCCACCTTGCACTGTCTCCTCAACCTCCCCCTCCCTTTCTCTCTCTCTTTCTCTCTTTCCTTTCATCTTCTCTCTCCCCTTCTTTTTTCTTTCTCTCTCTTCTTCTCTTTCTCTCTCTCTTCCCTTTCTTGTCCCTCTCTCTCTCTCCCTTTCTTTTGTTCTCTCTCTTTCTTTTACTCTCTCTTTCCCTTTCTTTCTCTTTTGTGTCTTTACATTACATGTACATCTACCCAGGAAATATATCAAGATTTTCTCGCTCCAACTTACATGATGACGTTCTCAGGAAAGATAGGTTTCTCCACTCTGAGCAGGATTGAGAGAGGAACTGTTGCTATGTTAGCCGGATCTCCGCCATCACTGACTACTATTGTCAGCTGAAAGGCAAATCATTCAGAAATGGATAAAAATTGAAGAGTATGCATCAATACAACACTGCTTATGCACTCTCTTGTTATCATACTTACTTTGCACGCAGGATAAAGTCACTTGCTATTGATCTTTTCATTGGATGTGTGAAATTAATACATGGCATATATAATCAAGCTTTAATGAGAAGTGTATAGTCATGGTGTGTTGGGCGTACAAGTTCACACATATGTATACTCTACACATAAACTGACTTAATCTTACATGTCATCATTAAAAATATATTGCTATTGGGATCAGACATTTAAAATTTATTGTCCACATTTTAAGCAAGATTTCTGATAATCTTTGATAAGCTAGTAACTCTGATCAGAATTAAAGAAAATAAATACATTCCCTTGTTTATCTACAAGAGATATCGTTCTTTCATCACATTGCAAATAAAACAAAATGAAGTACCAAAATGTCCACTTGTAGAAGCAACTGGTTTAAAATGTATACATGGAATCTGGATTCAAAAATATGTTTTACAATGAAACGGTTCTTACGTAATATTCGCACAATCTTTGGAAATAAATTTCATGGAAATTTGTCTGCATTTCAGGTAAATAGACATCTTTTTCTACTTACATTATGCCACATGGTGGTATTACTGATGTCACCTATGACATACACATTGCCTTGAGTTGGGTCTGTAAACGCAAACAGGTCTGACGGCTCTACAAATCGAAAGGTCAACTCAGAATTTGGCGTGCCCTGCAGAATGATGAAAATTGAAGGTTAATATGACAATCATGATTTCTTATCACTGAATATTAAAATGGAAAATCAGTCTTTCCTGTAGGTAATGTTACATTGTTTGGCAGTCTATCATGATATTTTGGGATACCTATTTTCCTAGTTCAACTGATCTCAATGATCGTGGTACTGAAGTTTGATTGGATCATATAATAATTGAACTAGAACTCCAAATCTTCTTATTCTTCAAACTAATCAATCAAATGGAGATGTTTTGTGACAATTAAGCTAATCATCATAAAAGCAGAAATCCTTCACTTCTATTAGCAGTTGTCACGCTGCAGCATTCCAGATCCAATAGCTACGGTAAGATGTACATTTTGAAGAAAGAAAAACTTCAATGATGATTTCTGGTGGGAACAATATATTTTAAGAAGGACCTAGCTATAGCTACCATGATTTTACAACTCTCAGAAATTGTGTGGGCCCGGTATCTGTTCACACATATTTCAAAATTTCAAATATTTGAAGTATGTCTTAAAAAAGGCTCACCGCAGGGTCTCCGTCTGTGACAGTGATATTGGCAAGGACTATATCTCCTATCTGGTACTCTCGTAGAGCGATGACATCATACTGGGTTTTTTCAAAGCTCGGAATGTTGTCGTTCACATCCTGTAAACAAAGGGCAAAAGTCTTTTGAGTTGAAATCTTGAATCAGTAGAGGGAGGATTATAAAAATTGACTACGCAGTGACAACATTTGTAAACTTTTAATGTTATTAGGCTAAATATTCTAGAAAGTAAATTGTAAACTTTATCTTGCCACAGAAAATTAATTCTACATGTAACCCCCACCCCCCATTTTGTGATATAAACTGGTAACAGCTCAAATCCTAAAGACATGTCATTCCCTTCAAGAAGACATTTGCAATTTGTGACTAAATGAAATAAAGAAATTCTTTAATGCCTACAGAAAATTACGTTACATTACATTACACAATATATACAAAATAAATATACACATATAATCAACATTTTTCTACTCACCGTAACTAAAATTGTAATGTTGGCTACATCGGTCAAATTTACACCGTTGAGGTCTACGTCCGTGACGGTCACCTCAAAATAGAACGACCTTGCGCCAATAAGCTCATAGTCCAGCGGGATGAGAAGAGAAAGATTACCGGTCAGAGGATCTATACTGAAGATGTTGGTTTCCCCAGCAGTGATGGCATACCGGAGAGGTGCATTAGC
>JARBES010000114.1:18426022-18438297 GCA_030265145.1 Strongylocentrotus pallidus
TCATCCTATTAGCTATGCATGGATTGATTTGTCCTGATTTATGTTTCTTGATAAATATGAAGTATATAAAGCTTACATCTACAAAAGTATTCAACAAAGGCCCTATAAAACCAGTCCACGTTTCATTCTTGAGTTATGAAAAACAAAACAAAAATCTATCAAATTGACAAGAAGTATGAATAATTTATCTGTTAACTGTACAAGAACTTCAAAGTTGGTCATAATTTCGAAAACAAAAAAACATCGCCTCCAATACAAGTACTTTATCTGCTGATGAGAGCCAGAAGGGCATTAAACCTGTATTCAAGTGTATATTAGTTAACGCCTTTCCGGCATATAACCCGATAATTTTTCAGAAGGATATATGTACAGGGGCAAGGATAAGGCGGTAGCAAAATATGAAAATACTTCAACAATCATATTCAACATCTGTTTTCAAAGTATCAATAGAATCTTGATAATCGATACCAGTGTGGGGGTCTATAACTCACAATGGGTGTGGCTTATTGCAATGGAATTATGACGGTTTGTTGGAATGGTTTCCTTGTTTGCGAAACGTAAAGGGGAACTACACCCATTTATCTAAATCTATGGATGACTAATATCGTAAATGCTTTTGTGCAAGTATGATAGTGAAGTGATATAGCTGCAACACACTGTAACCCTTAAAGTGTGAATAAACTTTTCTTTCTTCCTTCTTTGAAATGATTGTGAAAATATGATATATTAGATAGATAAATTCTATATAATCCCAGAATGTTACTGATCAAACTTGATTGATCAATACAGTTCTGAGAACATATAAACTTTATCAAGAATACATCATATTGTTTTAATCATTTCATGAAAAGAGGCAAGAAAAATGTATTCATATTAGACATCTAGTGTGATCATCTAAACTGTTGAATGATTTAAAACAGTTACGTGATATGATTTTATCTGTTCATACATTCATTTATCATAAAATGTACAATATTTCTGACTGGACATACTAAAACTTGACACACTTCCCTGTTCATTCCAAATATTCTTATTATGATTATTTTGCTATAGTATGTAAAAGATAAACATGCATACCTGTGTCAGACATATTTCAATCAACATATTTCATGTTCATTCTCATCATCATTATCATCAACATCATCACCATCATCATCACCATCATCCTTTTCTTAAATTCTTTTTAGACATCCACCCCTTCCTGGGCTATCATGCTATCAAGCAAAACACTTATTGTGATAGCCCTTCTTCTTCTGTAGATTCATTTATAAATCATTCTTGATAGTGTGTTAAATCAGTAACATTTTGTTTTAATGTCAATATTTCTATTATTATTATATTGTGCTTACGTTCAAACAATTTGTAATATTTTGTATATATCGGTGAAATGTAATTTGATTTGTATGTTTTGCAGAAGAACATAAATTTGATCATTTCTGAGTAAGAAGAATGGGGCTGATATTGAAAACAGACAATTCACATTTCTATATATAGGTAGTCGAGGTACAACAAAGTCATATGCACACTGTAGTGCGACATGACACATATTTATGCATTGAATCCTGTGTATATTTCCATGTCTACTGTTACCCAGCATTCTCTCACCTTTTACAGAAACTAAAAATGCTTACTCTTTAAATCAATATAAAGTGGGTGGTAATTACAGTATGCTAATTACTGGGTTGGGCTTTACAACACTGACAACATATGGGAAACTAATGCCTGACAAATTTGAAACACATTTTAACAATGGGAAAATTTAAATATCGTTGCTTCTAATAATCTTACTGCAAAATGTAATTTGGTGTTATTATACTCATATTTTTGTCTTTTCCGCTTCTTAAAATGACTGAGTCGACATGGACCTACTGGTGTATTAGAACTTGATATCATTGTATGATACGCTGTATGCACAGTGTATATGAAGCTTTATAGTATGACTATATATACAGGATCTTAAAAGTCATACGAGTGGAAACCTTGTAGATCTCGACAAAATCTCTTGGATCATATGGGGGCGAGAATATAATCGCGTGTGAATTAATGACACGAGGCACACTTGTTTCCATGGAAACACTTGCATCATTCTCTCTACAACAGCTAATATGTATATCTGGAAATTGGAAATTTTGTGTTTCTGATAAACAACTCAGCACACTAGAATAAATTTGCAAATTTGGCATTTCAAAGTGATAAATATCCAGTGGAAAAAGCACTTTATAAATAGCAACTTATCATTCTTTTTTTAAACACATGTAATTTTTCTCTTCCATAAATCAATCATTATATCATACATGGACATGTACAAGGCTTAACATTTGATGTTATATAATTTCTGAAAAGGGGAGAAATATTTATGCATTTTTGCAATATAATATATGAAAATGATAATTAAATCCCCTTTCTTTGGTGAGCATGAATGATCCCATAAAATCTAAAACATACCGAATCCATCCTACGCATAATGATTTTATTAATACATCTTTCACACTGCTTGGTGGGTGATGCATAAACCTCCAGCCCCCACAGCACATACTTTGGACGATTATCTACATCCTTCCAAATTAACAATTCATTTTTATCAAGCATCCAATTAGATTTTCACAATGAGATGGCTGTGCTGCTCAATGGTGTGGAACTACTTCCTACTAATCTAATTTAATTGAATGGGATAGAAATACAAATTACAAATTGATCGGCAAGCAATAGGAGGCGTTGGCTCATAAATTTAATTTGAAAATGACAATATGGTTCTGGTTTCTGCATCTTCCAAGTAATTATCATTGAAACTCATAACACTGAATACTTCTTCGTAAATGAAACCTCTATTTGTGACATCTTTCAAGTCAACATACTTTAAAAAGAGAGGTGATTATTTTTTTCAACAGACAATATGGTACTGTTCTCTGCATCTTCCAAGTAATTATCATTGAAACTCATAACAGTGAATACTTCTTTAATGAAAACCCTATTTGTGACTAATTTCACATCAATGTACTTTAAAAAGAGGAGTGATTATTTTTTTAAACAAAAGCAAAATAAATTTGTGTCTGTGTCTTTGAGCAGATAAATCCTAAAGAAGTAATGCACTACAGACCATTATAATGTGAAATTTAAAAACAAAACAAAAAACAAAAGGAAGAATGAGAAAAGTCTATTCTGGAGGTATATATTTGGGAAACTTTCATTTGACTTGAACATAAGAATAACAACTTTAATAATAGCTAATATAAATCTATCCAATATAATGAATCTACAAAGTATTTGGTATATAGAGCTTTGCTTGCAATCACAAAGCATTTCATAATTTGAAATACTTGAATGATAAAAGAAAAATCCACTTAATAGATAGTTGAGGAAATATAAACGTAAAAAACATCATGCTATCTATAAAACATTCCTAAAATATAAGTATGGAAAAATAAAATCTATTTCGTACATGCACATTCAAAGTTCAAATATCAACATAGTTATTGATGAAGGCGTGTCAGGTGCTCCTGTAAATTACATAGGAAGAGATAGCATCAATGTAATCTTTGATGATGCATTTGAACTCATCTCTGGGTGAAAGTGCACTGCTAGATTTAGATCTCTGAGATTGACTTTCACACCATTTCAAGCTGGGGTGATAGAAGAATTAGGTTATCTCTTTAAAACGAAACCCCCGTAACTTAGTTACAGGTGAATAATTCCATTAGAGATTACAGAAATGCTTAGACATGCATGATACTAAAAATGGTAACAGGGGAAGATTCTGTCTCTTTGAGTAAATATAAAAATGAGGCTAAAATGTTGGATACAGTTATTCAGCTAAATCTGCACAAAGCTTTTTTCAACTCTTCTCTGGATTCTGGGGGGGGGGGGGTGGTCATTTACTGGTACCCAAACGACAGGAAGCCTTTCAAAAATATAACATCTCATCACATAGCTATGTCTATGTCTAAAATAGAAACTTTTACTTATTTTTTTTCGGTGGAGATTACAAATGTACCTGTATACGAAATAGAATGTGTTAGAAACATAATGATTTGCCCAATTTTCATTCAATGGGGAGATAAACTTCAAAATGGTATAGTTTGTGTAGTTCAATTGTTGATGGTGAATTACCAGTCCAAAAAGTCCAATTGGTTCAAACTGCAAATGGTAGTTCACTTCATATAATATCAATTCCAATATATCTGGTAAAACAAGGCAAAATTTTTTTTTTAAATATTCATCATTTTATGAGAACACTGTTACATTGTTAATTATTTATTTCCTTTACAGATTTACCTTTTTTTGTCTAATGTTGCTAAATGACGTGATAAAATACACATGAACATCCTCCTCAATGAAAAATCTGGTATGAGGAATGAAGTTTCTCGTTAGTGGTTTGGGGTTTAATTGAGCAAAGAAAGCGGTAGCATGTAAATACAAAACCCATTCAGCTGGCAATTATATACAGCCACACTCAGTCGTTGTGTCCATACAAACATCCTTTTGTTGCAATCAATAATGCGCAGTTCTACGTCGGTACAGTTGAGGTGCAATGTTTCTAAACAAGCCTAGCAATTGATGTCAGAAAATTAAATCCATGTCTTTTGTCTGGCTTAAATATTGTGGTTCGAAACACAAAAATATGCTTCTCTTTTGAAGAGACAGGACTAAAACATTATTGTGGAATAAATTTGATCCTATCGCAAACTTTGTATTGTCCGATAAATGGAACACCAGATTAACAACTAAACATATAATTTTTTTATTCTTACGAAAATATAGCCTTACAGCTCACTTATACAGTGTACTTTTTGTAGCCTTGAATTAACACTAATTAATTTGATAGCTATCAAAAAAACTATGTCACTGGATTGCCTATAATTCATTCAATTACCAGTCGAATTACATTGGCATAAATTGTTACAACTATCGTAATATTGGTATTGGTATTTCCCCCATTTCTTCTATGTAATAGAAGCGTCTCATTTCAGGATAAAGGTTGGGTAACAGGAATATAAGTCATAGATGATGATGTACAATATGTCTTTCAAAAGATATTCAGCTCCTAATATTATTCATGCTCTTTGAAATATTTCATACCTCAATGAAAATGTCTCCTTTTCCATAGACTATAGTGATCAGGTTTTAAGCAAACATAGTTCCTTCTTCTTTTGTTGCAAGAAGTGCCAACAAAACTCCCTGAACATTTAATTTCTTGAGCTCAGATGGAAAGTCCCCTCTAGCTACAATTAAAGCCTGAACCCACTTTGATTTTTATTCCTTTTGATAGAATTCAATGAAAAACCCTCAGAATGGGTCGGTGCTTTTGTGATGGATTGAAGGGCGCACAATTAAATGATCGTGAGAATTAAGGGCTCACAGCCCCTTAGGCCATGAATACCCTCCCCCCCCCCCCTCCCATTCAGATGAGCTAAACTTCTCATACAGCAATACGACCACTGCACAGCTATGAGATAAATAATGAATATTATCTTCTCTGAAAGTTGTATAACTACTTTTCACCAGGTGGGTGTTTCACAAAGACTAAGATCAACTTAAGTTGGACTTGAACTATGGCAGGTGATTTACAGTATGCCCCTACAAGGTCTTGAACCAGATGTAAAATTAGAAGGAAAAAATCTTAGAAATTATGATCTTTAAATAATGTTTTTTCCTTCAATAATAAAGTATGAAAAATGTGAATTGTGTAGATTTGTGATGTCCCTTGTGAGACCAATGATGAGAGCAACCAGTGGCATGAATGGCCTGCCAAAGGTCAAGTCCAACTTAAGTCGATCTTAGACTTTGTGAAACACCCTACAGGTGAGATATATGAGCAGTGCTTCAGATGGAACCTTGACAAAGAACAAGAGTCTATTATCTATGAAATCATATCGAAAGAAAATCGCATTTACTGGGTTGGAATTATCGTGAGTGTGCGCTGATATGTACGTACCGGACATCTGTAATTTTGTGAGCTTGAGGAATTTTCATGACTTTAAGCTAAAACTAAACATGTTGTGTAAGCTAATCTCCCTAAAACTACTTTCTTAATGACACACTGCATACCCCTTTTGCTATACAATAATACATTAAACAACATTTTCTTACATGAATTGTGTATACATAATATTCCCTTGTGTGAATGCCCCTACTTAATATCCAAGCGAGATGAAAAGCGGAGGTCTGAAGGTGTAAAGAAAGGATGATGACCTCAGAAGAAATCAATATCTTAGGGTAATTTGATGAGTAAGATGTCCTCCAGACATGGAGACATTTTTGTGCTTTTTTAATTAAAAACAGCAGCTAAGGGTATATTCATGTATTCAGTATTGTGATATGGAATTGTATGTGCTCTAGATCTATACAACCATGGGACTACCAATGAGGAATATAATGTTATAACACATTATGTAGTATGTGGCATGCGTTTAATGTTATCTATGGGTAACTGCAATTTGGTAATCATTGTCAACATGCATTTGTTTTAAAAAGCTGTGCTGCAGACACTTTTATTATTCATGAAAAATAAAGAAATATAAAGGTTATGCATCATTCCTGGGGAAATATTACATATTCATGTACAAATATCAAAACCCTTTCCCAATATCTGTTCATAACCTCTATGCCCCAATTTATCTACTGTACATGTATATCAAATCATATACCAGGGGTTTAATGTACAATATCTGTTTGAGCCGCACAAAGACCCATGCTCCCCTGTGACATTCTACAGCACTCTGAGCACTTTCCGTTTTCGATTTCCAACATCAAATATTTGCTAAGCTGGGCCCTGCTTGTATACAACTCATATGAGAATTCAAATTTCTCATATGAGAAGCAATATGTGGATAAAAGCAAACGCATTGATCCACACAACGGCATATCCTTGACAAAATTTAGAAAAAAGTCAGCCAGGTATATAATAAAATCCAACATGTTTTAATTAGACTGGAAGATATATTATACCTGTAAAAGTGCATAAAATCATACTTTTAAATATTATTTAATTACATGATATCCCTTTCGCTCCAAAATAATGTCAACAATTATTCTACATTTTACACATTGTTCACATTTTATTCTTTTAAAATACCAACATTTTCATATTGCCAGATACTGGTAATATCTACAAACAATTGATTGGGATTGTCATGGAAGTTATTAACTTATTATATAGATATTTCAACCCTAACCATATAACCTTGCTCAAATTATTTAAAGAATTATAATTTGGGCATATATATCGATGAAGAAATATTCAGATTATAACATTTTACAAAATACAGTAAACATTGTTTGAAAATACATAATGGCATTTTGTTTTTGCAAAGCACTAAAGACCAAACATATGAATACTCAAATATGAAGTGAAAAACTTAAGTTGTAAAGTGAATATAGACACCCAGAATGACTATACCACAACGAAGCAGAGAAAAACTTGTAACAATGCCTTTTGAAAACTGTTGACATAAATTGTTTGATGTACGTCCCAATCAGCACGTCAAAACCATAAATTATTGCCCAAACAAATTAGATATCCACCATACTGCCATGACCACAAAAGACGGTCTTTAAAGGAAGCTGAATATTCACTGACCGTATGATATAGATGGGCATCTGCCCTAAGCTTGCGTTGCTATGGGAACCCTTCCCGTCGACAAAGGGAGAAGCCATAGCAAGGATTGGACAGACTGTAGTCTACAGCATCAGCCACTGTTTTGTTTGGGGTATTTTTTTTCCCTAAAAATATGTTGCCTCCTTTTAAAAGCATAAACAAACATATACCAGTTACTGATATTAATTAAAACAAGAAGTATCATTTATCAGTTTGTGGTACATGATTAAAGAACAAGACTGAAGATTGCAGAGAAATGTCATTTGTTATCATTATTTAAGAAGGAAGCATTCATGAAGTGAAAGATACTTATGACATGAAATACTGAATTTGGAAGATGCATCATTCGACTCGATATGGTGATAAAATGTGAAAACTACCAAATGTTCTTGTTTACACACACGCACAGCAATTAATGTTTAAAATTTTGCCACGTTATTGAGTGTGTTTAACGGTACGTGTCCCATACAGAGTACGCTATCCCTACAAATAATAAACCCCACTGTTGATAACATCACTGGCAAACACATTTTATTACAGAAAATATTCAAATTACAATAATCTTGATCTCATCCAATAAAGATGTAACTAA
The DNA here is from genome assembly GCA_030265145.1 of Strongylocentrotus pallidus. Classification (NCBI taxonomy): domain Eukaryota; kingdom Metazoa; phylum Echinodermata; class Echinoidea; order Camarodonta; family Strongylocentrotidae; genus Strongylocentrotus; species Strongylocentrotus pallidus. The sequence continues at coordinate 18,434,209 of JARBES010000114.1, forward strand.
ATATAAGATACCTTCAATCAGTTGTCTGCAGTTGGCTTGCTGTTAGGTTAGACTAGATAAGTAGTACCCTGCGTTTGTTTTATAATCACACATGAATAATTCCTCCCCACAAACTGCCATTTGACTGCCCGTAATGACTCTGAAAAGGGCGACGGTAAAAAAATTGACACAAAGAGGATCGGGAAATTAAATGGTAAGCCGTAGTGTGATATTGGCCCTACAGTCAGCTGGTAGATGGGATTTCTATAGTACTAATGACAATGACGTGTGGGAGTATAAAATAAGGAGATGGATTCGTATTTAATGCACTCCCATTTGGAGGAGGAGAGGTTCACTATTAAACTGACTGATAACACTACTTTGCATGATGGACCGTACCTCATTTATTTTGATCGTGAGTGAAATAGCTATTGAACACAGATACTCTAAAGATAACTAATATATTCAGTTCAATATGCCCTAACATTAATTTCCCTGATAGATTCACTTGACAGTGTTACAATTATAACTGATTCTAAAATGGTAGTTGTTTGTAAACATTGTAATTTGTATGTTAGGTTTGTTCCAAATTTGTTCTTTAAAACCATTGCTTGACTTGCAGGTACCTTTATTAACACCAATTGATTTTGTTCATTCCTAAACCATATACGCAAGTGCAAGGTGCACAGTAGAACTGTATTCTTTAGTGAACATATACATGTACCCTGTATTTTGAATAAAGAGACAAGTAAATAAATAATAAACAGGTGCATATTGAGCTATTTGTTGCATAATGTCACATATATATTTTGGTTATAATTTTGTAGTTTTTAAGCACACCAGGAGCTCTTGCAGCGCAGTAGAATATATTTCCTTGGTATCCATGCTTAATCAATATATATTATTATTCATTACTATAATCAATAAATGATCAACTCAAATGAATCTAGATGGAAGATGGACTGTATTCATCTGGCTTCTGCACATGCTTAATTTCATGAAATATCACATCCTGTCTTTGATGCAGAAATGTCAAAAGGCTTTGCTTGATCTCTCCCTTCGTGCCTGGGCAATGGAAAGAGCAATTACAGGGAACCGTGGTGCAATTGGCGAAAATATAATGATCATATTCTATAATTACTTGGAAAAGTGATGCCAGTCAAGTGTTATAATCAACTCAAATATACCTCGCGGAACCCGATAATGATTCTAATAACATCACGCAACGAGATAATCTGTTCTCATCTCTATACAGCAGTGGAGACACTCAGATAGAGGAACTTGTTGAATATTTACATGAACCGAGATAACTGATCAGAAAAGAATTAGACCGAATCATTTTGCTGATGAAGTCATCCGTCTGATGATGAAAACCACTTCAAAGTACTTCACCCTCTACAAATTCATAATTTAAATATACATGCAGAATTTCAGATGTCTGACAGACATGAGCGCTATACAAGAGCCTACTATTATTATTATTATTATCATTAAATATGATTCCCTGACGAAGGGCACAGCAGGGAGGGTGGGGGCTACAATGTAGTCATGCATTTTTTAAATGACAATCCATTAATGCGCTGTACTCCATCCTAAATTCACTTTCAGATGAGAGCTTTCAACCTAATTGCTGACTTACATGTAGTCCTACACGGCCAGAATACTGGATTTACATTGTATTGAGTATTTTCTGTGACTGTCATGAATCAATTACAAATGCTTTGTTGGCATGCAATCCACTTTGTCAAAAACTTAATTAATGGTACAGAATGAAATTATTATCACAATGTTTTATTCATTAAAAAAGTAATATAAATGTTTGGGATACAAGAATGAGGATACAAATATATACAATCATGAGTAAATTGATTAAATTTACTTTGTTACCTCTTTTCCCAAATGAACGCAATATATAAACTTCTGACAAGTGTTCCACAATAATTCTTTAGTATCCCTTATCAGGTACAATTGATCCAAATCGTCATTCCAATCTTTCTTCTTCATCTCATTAGTTCTTTGTCAGATGAATTTTCTCATTGGTTTGCAGTTTTAACTCAGAATTTGAACCTGAAGCAGGTGAAGTGAGGAATATTGATGGAGTTCAAGTTCTTGATTTTAATTAATTGAGTGTACTGCATGTACACATAGTCACAGGTTCAATATTTGTCTTTGTTTTGGTTTTGATTACAAATTCCTGATGAATGACTATTATCTCTAGGTGCATTGAACACATTTTCTATTCTATACATTGAAATCTTTACGAAAACCAGAGTAAAAGTTTGTTGAATCAATTCTGAAAAAATAAAGATTACCTTAACGGCGTCTTTTGGAGGAATCCTACCAAGTACCAAGTACCATTTGTGCCTCTCTATAGTTCACATTTTCTTTGTGCCTAGTTGTAAACTGAAACCACTTGTTATTAAAACCAAGGTGGATTTCATTAAATTACATATCTCACTTCATTTCAATTTGGCATGAAACGAATCTGCATAATTACAAGTTTGAGGATCAACAGGACAGGCGCCTAGAATGACAGCCTGGTATACACAACACTACTGGACAAACAGTGTCGCCATAGAAACATCTTGCATCAATATGCAATTCTAGAGAGAGCAAGAGAGTGCAAGCAAACATAATGAGTTTGATGGCATCAGTTTCAGATTCGTTTGTATTCTGACTCATCGACCTGATATGCAGGCAAGATGATGATGAAAAGATAAACCACAAAGAGAAAATCATAATATATTTAAGGTTATTTCCTTTTAAGTTTTAAATCATAATCTATTTGAGGTTATTTCCTTTTAAGTTGGAAGCATATGCATCGGAAGTGAAATGCAAGTTACAACTTCATATGCATTTACTTTTTGTTGTTTGAATCATCCTTTTGTTTGTTTGAGAAATTGTTGCACAATATGAGAGTAGGAGAGAAAAGGGGGACATACAACGGGAGAGAGGGAGAGGGAGAGGACAGAGAGGACAGAGAGAGAGAGAGGGAGGGAGGGGGAGAAAGAGAGAGAGAGAGAGAGTACAAAAGAAAGAGATTAAATGATAATTTCAATTCTAATTACAATCTCTTTTGTCAAAGGTTTAGGCAAAACAATACAGTCAATATGAAATCCCAAATTAGCTACATTCAACAAGTCCACATCTTACAAAGATAAGTTTATAAAACATCATCTATGAGAGCCAAAAGGGCATTGATGATGTGGTTAAGCGCTCTCTGACTCTCAGCAGATAAATGCACAGATAAAATCTTTTCATAAAATGAGAAGCAGGGAGGAACTGTGGTACATGGATACGTGTATCAATCGAAAATGAGTTCAAGACATAAATAATGATGATTATTTATGAAAGATAATTCAAGTGTTACTAATCTAAGACACGTCCAAATCTAATGAAGATACTAAAACATTAAAGTGATATCCACAAAAATTTACAAGGAAATTTGGCAGTATTCCAATAAATCTTCTTTGCATCCAATAAAATGAGAAGGTGAGGTGAAAAAAAGACAAATAGGAAGCTGCAAATGTACTTTGCAATATCTTGCATTTAAAACAACGACTCAAACAGAGAATGGGGTATACATGTAGTGAAAATGCAGTATATTATCATAATATCAACCCACCCTAGTTCTATTGGTAATGGCTGTATATACATAGACAGAAAGCAGGGTTTTGTATTGATTGCACAGTCAAGGCCATATGACAATTCAAAATGGCCACTAATTAATAATTCCACACTAGAATAGCTAATTGGGGTTCACGAAGTGACACTAAAAGCCAAACTCTCTGCACTGCATCTCATTACCGTGTATCCTACATACATTCACTTCTCTCAATGATCAAATTCTACATGTGCATTATAAATTTCTGCAATTGCATTACTGTACTTTCATGTTTTGTCTCTTAATAGACAGAAGGGTGTTAACTCATATAGATGACATTGTCAATTGTGTTAATCAGTCAATTTAAAATGCATGAATGTCTTTTCTCAGTGAACTGATATATCTTTACAAGTTGAATGTACAATGTACATAATAATAATAATAATAATAGTGGGTTCTTGTATAGCGCTGATGTCAGTCAGATTTGACCCTCCTGGCGCTCCCGA
>JARBES010000114.1:18465291-18475472 GCA_030265145.1 Strongylocentrotus pallidus
CTGATTTATTCCCCAAATTACTGATTTTGAGCCTTATGATTACTGATTTTCTGTTCTGGAGGTTGGCATCTCTGCTCCTCCTACATGTACAGTGTACATTATGTATGTGCATAATTTAGGCTACTTCAAAATCCTGAACCCCTTGATGTGTCATAAACATAGAGGGCCATATTCTGCTTTTTATTCAAACCTGAAGCTGGGTTTCGGCCTCTGTTAAACATGATTTTTGACCTAGGGTCGGGTTCAACTGGAATAGTAGAATACGAACCAAAGACAATTTTTATTTGTAAATCGTATGGAGATAATGTACATTTACTTTCAAGGAGCCTAACATTGTGAATAACTACATACACTGAACATACACATTAATTAATAATCTTGCCATCCAACATGTCATGCACTGATCTAATTAAAGTATGTGACCCAAGGGAGAAGGAACTTATGAGAACAAAGGAAATCAATGATATGTTTTATTTAGACTTAGTGATCATATATTTCAAACATTTTTCAAACATTCATAACTTCCCTACTATTGGTCCAAATCATTTCAAACTGTTGCTATTCTGTTTCTGTTACTTTTCTGCTTTCATACAAATCAACTTACAGTATTCCTAGGGTTGTATTGCCCTTTAATACCCACCCTGGAGTCAAATCCCGCTCTTCAAAAGCATGGCTGGATTAAGATTAAATCAAAGAGCAGATGAGTTTTTAAACCTCTAAACCTATTAATATTTAAAAGATAATGAGGGATTTCTCTCATGTGACGTCTTCATAAGTAAGAAGAATTTACTTGAAATGCAAATCTATAGCGGGATAGAAAAGGGACTTAAATCCTATCTGCACTAGTTTGGCCAGGAGGGATTAGACCACCCTGCCTGGTCACTGACAGGTGGTTATCTCATCAAATCAGCTCTCAATAACATGAGAAAAAGGGGACCTTGGGGAACCAATTACCGCTTAAGCATTGTTTGCTATATACGGTAGAGTAGTGCAAGTAGTGCAGTCCTGCTTTAAGAATTCTCCTCCGGCCAGTTTAAAGTGTTAAAACAAGGTCCTCTAACTATTGTAGCCAATCATTATAATTGTTATAATTATTATGAACAACGAAACCAATTGTATGCATAGTCAGGCATAATCGATAAACACTATCAAATTTATTACTTATAATTGCATTTAGTGTGTTACTCTTTATAGTGAAATAGAAACCTTGTGCAACTGTGTTTATAACAGTTATGGAAAATAACATGAAGAATTAATTGCAAAGATAATGGGCTTTTATAGATTGTGATACCATTTATACTAGGTATTATCTTCGATAAAAACCACAACTACCATTTGCACATAGTGACCTGTGTTTATTTAAAGCACATGATGTCAGGCCTACATGTACATGTACATGTACATGTACAGTATACTTATCTGGAATTCCTTATCTTGCTACCTGTATGCCCATTACTCGACCACTATACACTTTCTACCAAAATTGTTTGGCAAATGTCATTTATTTGTAATGTTTGAACATTCAGTGTAAGTTTCATTGGATTCTGTGAGGATTTATTTTCTATATTTACCAGAACTCAAGTTTATCTTTAAGATTAATAGCATCAAAATTCAGATCACAAAATAGCCAGCACAGTCTTGTGAAATACAGGAACTTCCTGATACCAGTTTATAGTGTTTAAACTATAATCATTATAATTGTTATGAACAATGAAACCAATGCAGAGTTAGTCGTGATCGATAAACACTATCAAATTTATTACTTATAATTGCATTTATTGTGTGACTTTGACAAATTAACCTTGGCTATAAACTTTATTTATAACACTTATGGAAAATAACATGTAGAATTAATTGACAAGATAATGGGATTTTAAAGATTGTAATACCATTTATACATTGCTTACTGATATTAGGACACCCATTATCACTTTAAGAGAGCAAGTACGGTACATTGTTTACAATTGTAAGACGAAAGTACATTGAACATCAAGTTTCAGATCGCATGAAAGACAGCACAGTCTTGTGAAATACAGAAACTTCTTGAAACCATTTTAATTACTGTATCATTCTCTTTATAAAGATCTTTTACTTTTGATTTGTCAGGATAACTATCAGGTTTTATTTCAGTTTCGTTTAATTATCAAATATACTCTTCCATTTATTCTTGTCAAGAGGAGATAAACATGTCACTTTGGTTGCAATTATTTTGTTATTTATTTAAAAAGCTATGTCTTGCAACATACAACATGTACATGTACTTCCACTTCCTTGTTTAAAGAGAAGGTTGGGTTATGGGGAGAGGTGAAAAAATTGAGCATTTTCATTGTTTTGTATGCAAGTGTGGAGGAACATGAGAGAAAAAAATTGTTCCCTGAAAAGCATGGCTCTTCTCAAATGCCTTCATATTCTAAATATCATATGTAACAGCTTACAAATGTAGACCTCATTTTTATGCCACATGTTTGTGTAGTCCCATCTTTCTGTGTACAATGCTCGTTACTTTTACCAAGATTGGGCGAAGTTTCTTATCATTTTGATGATTCCAGAACCTTGCAGTACACACCAATACTTAAATGCTACATGTACATGATCAACTTTTTCTGATTGATTCCACCCAGTTCTTTCACAACGCAATCACATCATCAGAATTAAACTTTATCTTTAATATATTCTTATTGTCCAAGTTAAGTACAAGTCAGAAAATAATTTATGATGATTGATAATGAATAATAATAGAGGAAATTATCATAACCATTCAATTTTCTTTTGCCTTTTTTTACCAGAATTCAGATGACGTGTGCAAGGTCCTACAGTTCTGCCAAGAGAAGACTTCACTTCAAACCAATGTGGTAAGATGTAATTCTTATCTCTCTGTCTATCTATCTATCTATCTATCTATCTATCTATCTATCCATCTATCTATCTATCTATCTGATTTATCTATCTATCTATCTATCTATCTACATGTATGTATCTATCTATCTATCTGTCTGTCTGTCTGTCTGTCTGTCTATCTATCTATCTATCTATCTATCTATCTGTCTATCTATCTATCTATCTATCTATCTATCTGTCTATCTATCTATCTATCTATCTATCTGTCTATCTATCTATCTATCTATCTATCTATCTATCTTTCTATCTATCTATCTATCTATCTATCTATCTATCTATCTATCTATCTATCTATCTATCTATCTTTCTATCTATCTATCTATCTATCTATCTATCTATCTTTCTATCTATCTATCTCTCTGTCTATCTATCTATCTATCTGTCTATCTATCTACCGTATCTATCTTGTGTCGCTCTGCAGGTCACATTTGTTGACACATTTCTTTCAAATTTTCTATAGAAATGCATTATACTCTAAATCTAAACACATATGATTTTAGGGATGCTGCTCCTAGTCTTGACAATAGTCTGAGTCACTAGTGGCGAATCTCTACGTCAAACTTTTGTTTCAGGGAGGGGATAGGGGATCTGTGTCCCTCCTTCAAACATAAGGGTGACACAAAAATTGTTGCCAGTGCTGGGGGATACATTCGCATTGCGCGGCAATGGAGATTGCGATATTTCTAGTTAGTTTTACCTCTCATTTATTTTATGAGAGATGGAGTACATGTATATCCCTTGAGGAGGAAAACAAAAACTTAGCAGTATTTACTTATCTTCCTACTTAATATCATCTAGAATCAAAGAAACCTTCCAAAAAGTTTGTGAGGGCGTACCAAAACTATACATGACCTTCAACTAAAAATGCTCAACCCTCGGCTATAAGACCAAATAAAATCTAAAAGTATTCAATGTTATAGTGTTAGGAATAAATGTATTTCATGTACATACATATGTAGAGAACAATTGTCACTGCACATGTACATGTACAGTATAGTAGTAACCATTGATTGGGAAGGAAAAAGACAATCAAGGGCTTTTAATAAGTTCCTTGTGTTACATGTTTCTACATGTACATGTACAATGTATAAGGGTAAAATGACACCATGTCAAGTAGATATACTGTACCTGTACATTCAAATTTCAAAGTTAGAGTTAATGTTTCTAGTTGTTAGACAGAAGAAGTTATGTCCCACAGGAAAAGATACTTTATACAGATTTAAATCAAACATGACCAAAGTATTCAAATTGTTTTCATTTTGTTTGTACATGTAAACTATACTTCCTTATTCACCTGAGGCTCCCATTACAATGTATTGCAATGGAACATCTTGAGCTGTAAAGTATGTGAAATCAATCAATTGGTTTCCTGGTGTAATTGAGATATTCATCAAGTTTTTTCTGAGTGAATTTGTTATTAAGTAAACATTTATTGCAATGTTGATGATTAGGCCTGAGTCTTAACAGGTGTTTTTCCTTCCTCCTTGCAATCTGTGTGAAAATGTTTGGTGCTGTCCCTAATGCTCATTTTGATGTCAGTATTGTACATGTAAATATTTACAAATGTTAAAATCCTGTCCTTCGGAGCCAAGAAATGACTAATAAATACAGGTACAGTGTATTTGGTGTTTGACAATATGTAACAATTTGAAGGGAATGAACTTATGTTAAAGGGAGATTTCATAAGAATTAAAATATTTACTTCTAACAACACTTTTTTTTACTGGTTCAGAAAAATCAAAATGGTGCCCAGGACTCAGGCCTAGTGATGATCTACAGTGTTTGTAGTACATGTAAATGTACATGTACATGTCCCTTAGGGCTAAACATCTTCTATTGCCCCATAGACCCCCCCCCCTCCCCCCAGTAGTCTTTAATTTTTATGACGTATGAAACTTGTCCCTGTTGCAAGTTTTTTAGTATGGATGAACTAAAGTAACCAGTTTAATCTCTTAGAAAATTTAAAGATCATCTTTCGTAATCTTTCTTTAGAATCACACTGCATTTTTATGCGAGTTGTTTGAAAGTGCCCTGAATAATACGTGATTGAGAGTGAGGCTTCAGCCACAGTAAGTAGCTTGTGTTAAGAACACAATAGATACTGTACAATGTAGCTTTGAGTGGCTGATCTTTCTTATTATTTATCTTTTCTTTCTTCTTTTTTTTTGAGGGGGGGGGGGGAGATACAGTAGTACCTGTAAGAGAGCAAAAGTTAAAATATAGAGGTAATTGAAGGTATTTTCCCTTTTTTTATCAAAGGAAAGATTTGAAAGAAGATAAAGATTTGGTGAAGAAAGAGGATTCTACATGTAAACTTGGAACATATTCTCCCCTTTTTAACAAAGTAAAGATTTGAACGAAGATGAAGATTTTATGAAGAAAGAGGATTCTACATGTAAACTTGGAATGTATTCTCCCCTTTTTAACAAAGTAAAGATTTGAATGAAGATGAAGATTTTATGAAGAAAGAGGATTCTGCATGTAAGCTTCTTAAATGTCATCTGTTCAGAGCCAAAAGGGTATTGTTCATATACTTTAATACAGAGTTAACTCTGGATATCTAGGGGCATTATGTCATTATGGCGTTATTATGAACTGACAAATCTGTACAGTAATAAAGATGAATAATGTACTGCTTTAACTCTATCAGATTACACACATCGTCTTTTCGGAACCAGAAGGGCATTTATTCATGTACTTTTAATAATACATAGTTAACGCCCTTCTGTCCCTGAACAGTCTAAACCTGAAAGAGTTATTTAAAGCAGTGCTAGACTGGTTGGTAAGTAGCACATGGTACAAATCATCTGCGTTATAGTGAACGGACTAATCTATCTGCATTACTGTTCGGATCTTGTCAGTTCATAATAGAGTACCAAAGTGTGACGTCATGTTAGCCAAGTTGTCATGGTAGCCGGTTCCAAACAATGGTGTGGTGATCACACCGGCGCCAAACATTGAATTTGCCCTGCTCCAGCCCGTTGCTTGAATGATGGCGCGGTGAACCTCATGCAAGGGCTCTGTTGTTTGGAACCTCTAACCTGAACGACGATGATTGACATTACATGTAGTACTTCGGTACTCTATATCGCCGACAAAGTGACCCCAAATATCCACAGATCATACACACATGGAGACGTCCCACTTTATGCATTGTTAGAATCACTGCCAAAGTCTGTCAAGGCAACTGTTTACTAACCCTGCTTTCAGACTCCCGGAACTGAACTTACACGTGGTATATTAAACCAAAAAAACGTATAGTGAAATGACCATTTGAGCACAGTTTCGAACAAAAACTCAATAAAGAATCGAATAACTATTTAGAAATCTCATCGTGGGCATCTACATGTACACTGTACATCATAGTTTTGAAAGGATGTGATGATTAAAAAAAATGTCCAATATTTATTTTTCATCCATTAGATATATTGTTTCCCTTGAATTCACAGGGAAGCTGGAATATTAAGATCAGGTTGATCAACCACGTGATATTTCTAAACTGTGTATTAATTACCCTCCAATGGCAGCTTCATGCACCTATTCGTGCCACAAAGGGGCGTAGATGTCGGCTCGAGAGGGCTTTTATCTCCTTAAATCATTTTTTTCCTTCTTGACCTCAAGACTTCGACCTCAAAATTCCCTCTTTGAGCGCACTCTAGATGGTTGATGATAATTGTTTGAGATGTTAATCAAAATAATTGTTGGAGATGTTAATCGACTATCTGTGCCATGAAGAGGGTGTCAAACTTTTTAGATTAAAGGTTAAATTAAACCCTGGATTTAGAAGCTGTTATCATACTGATAATGGTGTTATGCATCTTTTTAATTAGTATCTCTTATCTCTGAGAAATTTGTTAACCTTGTTTTTCCTGCACAGATTTAATAGGTCACATGTACAGGTGAATTAGATAATTATTATTTGAGATTAAATGATTATTAGAGCAAACGGATGATAGACAGAAAATGGGCATTGGACAAGCCGGGAATTAGACCGACTGGATATTAGACTAAACAAGCAATATGGGTAGTAGATTTATTGGAGATTAGACCAAATGGAAATTAACCAAATGAATATTAGCCCAAATGGATATTGGACCAAATGATAAGTACCGGTAGACAAAATGATTATTAGACCATCTGGATAGTACACAGACTGCATTTTAGTTTAGACCATCGGATTAGACCAATTGGGTAGTAAATTAACTGGTTGTAGACTAAACGGCAATAAACCGGTGTACATGCACATGTGATGTAAAACTACATGTATACATGAATATTGCAAATAGTGAGCAGTATTTTGGCTATTCATGTTAGCCAGTTTGGAAAAAAAAACTTTGAATGCAGCTTCTTCATGTAGTCCTTATATCATCTCCTGAGAATCAGGAGGGCCTTAACACACATAGTTCACATTGTGTTAACGCCTTTCTGGCTTTGAAAGAAAATGTATCTAGAACTGTTGAACAGCACTTTAAAGTTGATTTTTTTTTTTTTACCGGGTCCTTCTTTAGCTTGTTAGTGCTTCATGAACTCGTCTTTAATCCCTTATAATCTTTACTTTCATTTTTCTTATTCTTTCAATTTTTGTTTGTTTAACAGTGATATAAATCCTATACCCTATCAGATTTGATATACCTCATACATAGATTCTTATTCATTGATGGTCAAAACTATCACATGACAAGGAGCATCTCGATCTTTCATTGTGTCAGAGGGTTTTGGCGTTCTATCAGTTGACCTAAGTTCAATTGATAGAACGCCCAAACCCTGTGATAATACGCCTAAACCCTCCGCAACTTTTGCACACACACAGAGCGTACAGGAATCCAAATGCCCTCCAGCGGGCAACTCCCGCGGTGTCACGGTGCTCATGAAAGCCATGCAATTTACGCTGAGCTGCAGTAACTGCACTACCTTGCTGCAGTACATGTATAGATTGGATTTCCGTATGTTGGATTTATCTAGCGTTGGATATTTGAAACTGTTTGAACTTCAAAAGACTGTATATGTTACCGTGAGAAGCAAATAGACTGTTGATATTGGATTTCTTTTCTAGACCTATTCATGAATCAATGAAAAGGATGAGGTATACATGTACATGTACATGTATAAAACAAATATGGACCCGGGACAGCTCCTACATGTTTAAAGTCAACAATGTACATTATTTGTTATCAGGTCCTCCAAAAACTTGTTACAATATAGTGTTTTATGAACTTATCATTATGAATCCATGCTTCCAGTTTTAATGTGGTAAAAGTAATATACATATGTACATGTACATGTAAGTCTTATTTTCAACAGATGATATGCACTTTTAACTGCTCTTAAGCCGATTTGTTACGGGGGGTCTTCCAATAACTTGTTATGATGTAGTGTTTTATGAACTGATCATTAATCATTAATCCCTTCTTTCAGTTTTAATGTGGTATAATTAATCTGTATAAAAGTGATATAAATCGTATTTTCAACAGAGGTAGCACCTTTAATAGCTCTTCAGTTGATTTGTTACTGGGTCCTCCATGAAATAGTTGTTAGTGTTTCATGAAGTTTTCATTAATCTTTTTTTATCTCTACTTTATCTCTACTTTCATATCTTTTTTTAGTATATATACATGTATTTTTGTAAAAGAAAGTGATATAAAGCTTTATTTGTGACAGATGATATCTTCAGTTTGGAACCAGAAGGGCATAAACTTTGTGTAAAACTATATGAGTTCAACGTCCTTTTGGCTCAAAACTGAAGATATGCCCCTTGAACAGCTCTTAAATTGATTAATTATTGGTGCTGAGTCCTCTATTAACTTGTTCAAGTTTTATGAACTTATCATTCTACTCTCAGTCTCAGTTTTTATTGGGGTTATGTTTTTTTAAAAATCTGTGTAAAATTAACTCAAATCTTCTTTGCACTGGATTAATGAGGTACACTGTAGAGTTTTAATCATAATATGTGGAGAAGATTGAGGTAAATGATGGCTCTCATAATGGGTGATTAATAGATAGCTTTAGGAAACAATTCTTCTGTGGTTTCCTATGAAGGGTGATCATATGACTTCCCATGTATTTGCTTGTCATTGTTTTATGTGTTTTTTCTCTCCTTTTTTTTCTTCTTTTCCAAGCAAAATTCCTTGTGATAGTGTAGATATTTGCTCTTAATAAAGCATGCTTCAAGGTTATATTGAAATAGAGAGAGCGTAGTGGCTGGCACAGCATTGCTCTGTAAATGTAATTGAATCATAAATCTTTCTTCCATTGTCAATGTTTAACTATTGTTGTGGGTATAATTCATAATCTACAATGTAGCTCTCTCTCTTTATCTCTCTCTCTGTCTGTCTATCTGTCTCTGTCTCTCTGTGTCTGTCTCTCTCTCTCTCTCTCCCTCTCCCTTCCTCCCGCTCTCCCTCTCTCCCCCTCTCTCTCCCTCCCTCCCTCTCTCCCTCTTTCAGTCTCTCGTTCTCTCTCTTTCTCTCTCAGTCTCTTATCTATTCCTCTCTCATTCTATTTCTCTCAAGTTCTCTGCCTTATCCTGTAACATATAGCAGGAAGTGCCTTTGAATAATGATCTCACTCGTAATGAAGTGAAGTGATACAGGCGTGGTCCATCAATGGAAAGACATAATGCTTTAATAAGTGGCTATTAATTATACTTACACAGCCATTTAACAAACCCAGAAACAATCCATCTTTCACTTCCTCATCAAAATTAAGTGATTCCTTTTTTTTTTTGGTGGGGGGGGGGGGTGCATTTTATTGTTTTCATGTTATTATTTTTATCACAAAGTTTTAGTTTGCTTCGTACAATAAGCCAGCTCATAGAAACAATCTGTGCATGGGCAGATAAAGGTCTTTGTACCAAAATTGTAAAACCCAACCAGACGAATATTGGATATGTGCTCAAAAAAGATAATAATGTAATCAATATACATTTGTGCACCAACAGTACGTTCCATGGAACACAGGTGGAAGTATTCTTCCCTTGAGGGCAAACAATATGTGTTCATGAAGCACCTCCATGATCGTGGCAGTGATTATTATTCTAAAAGCACAAAGAGGGACTACTCCTTTTGTTAAAGATCTGTGGATATTTGGGGTCATGTGTACCATGTGCTAACTACAAGCTGGTCCATTATTTATTTTGGCATATTTCATTCAGTTCAGCAAGATACAGGGTGCGTTTATCGTGTCTTGCCACTCATATGTACATATCGAACCCCACTATCGAACCCCACTATACGAACGTGATTTGCGGGATGTCGCGTTTATCGTCTCTTCACGATTCAAAATAA
>JARBES010000114.1:18746459-18756986 GCA_030265145.1 Strongylocentrotus pallidus
ATAGATAAAACACAGATAAAGGGTGTCTTTACAATTCTAAAACACCCCCTTATGCCAAGGAGGGGTGGGTGGTGTTTGAACACCTAAAACACCCCCTGTTTGCCACGGGGTGTTTGAACACCCTTCCCCACCCACCTACCCTCGACACGCCAATGCCTACACTACATAACTGTTATATTATCCTTTCCATCGAGAAATGGGCATTATGCTATTACTCCATCAAAAATATGCAATACCTCCAACCCACGCCCACATTATACTGCCACGCCCACCTCCATATGGCTCGCACGTCATGTCATGTTCCGATTGTTGTCGAGGGTAGCAGAATAATCAGTCTGTACCTACAAACTCTTTGCAAAACTTTGATAGGTTTTTAGTCATTTTGTATCCGTGTTTTCAAACCGAATTAAAACATGAATGTATAATAATAACGAAAAATAATCAAAGATTTTAAAGCTTTTAATTTGTGATAATTCTGCTAGTAATGATAATAAAAACATTCATATAAACATAGAGGTCTGCACAGTTAAACTGCGTGTGAAATACGCTTTGCACAGCTTTATTTTAGTTGACCACAAAACAGTGCCTTAGTCCTTACAATTTAGCTGAAACCGGTAAGTATGAACCGCATGTCGGATGGCTTGTTATTATTCAGATGTCAAGATTACATCCCTTACTTTTATAAGTCATTAAAATAAGGATAATTTGTGCTAAATTGAAAGAATTATGTTGGGTAGAATTTGTTACAGTCCCGCATCATGTATTTTCATGTAGGCCTATACGGTACCGTTTATAAAGCCAAAGGAGGAACTCTTGTTATTCAATTTATTGACTTGTACTTATAAAGCACTTGAATGACTTGTGTAATTTGGGAGATCTGTGGTATACCTGTTGACTCACCTCTAGCTCCAGTCCGTGCAAATCAGAGGTGAATAAATGTTTCTTTGAAGAAGTAAGATGCATGCAATAAAACTAAAACTTGAAGTTGAATTGAAGAAGGACGAGATAGAGAGAGAGAGAGAGAGAGAGAGGGGGAAATGAAATAAGAGAGATCCGAAGACAGAGGATGAAAGACACATGTTAAAATATTTAGAACCTATTTTATTACAAATTAATAACAAATCATTTATAACAAAACTCAGTGAAAATTTCATAATCATATTTTATCAATTATCTTCTTTTTTTTTAATTGACATTTTAGTCATTTTGCGTTTTGGAACTACTAAATGGGAAGTTGCAAATACATTACTGATTCAACCAATCTGAAGAGCCCTTAACAATAGTGATTACAACTTTCAAAATATAATAAGTTTCTGATTTTTTGCTGATTTCATTCAAATTTTCACAAGTCTACTTCTCTGATTTTGTCTAGTTGGATTTCCCTTTAAATTGGACATTAATATACTATACTGTGCACTTATTCCATTATTCAAACAGGAGAAGGCTGTTCAAAGATGGCGGTGCTCAGTGAACGCTTCTACTATGTCCTAGGGACCTTCACTGGTCTCCAGTCGTTCCCTGTCATGGTGATATACCTTATACTCATAGGGCTCTCACCACTCTACCAAAGAATGACCAAGCCATACTCTCTCAGACAGGTGAGTTCAAACTCCTTAGTTAAAGGCCGTCTGTACTAGTTTGGCTAGAAGGGATTAGACCACCCAGGAAGGTCACTCAGCAACTCAGCTCCAATTAACATAAGAAAAAGAGGATCATGGGGGACCAATGCTCACCGATTAGGCATTGTTTTCTATATACATGTAGAGGGAACAGGTAGCTACAAGTAGTACAGTGAGCCTTTGAATGTTCTAATTAGCAATTTGTAGTCCAATAATACTCATGACTGGCCAAAGCTAGGAATGCTTTCTCTTCAATTAAAGTGACTCAGTAACATTGCCTCAGATTCTGAAACAAAATCCTGGACTTAGCTCATGCTGCAATCATAATCATAAACCTTTAGGTCAGTCAGGAATCCCATGACTTTTATCAAGATATTTATGATTGGAAATCGAAATTTCATTTTTAGTTTTCTTAACAGTTTTTATAACACTACAGTCTATTGGGGAAAATGAGTACGGGGTATGGTAAAAACGATCGCTCAAAGATTTTTACTTTTTTGAGGCACTTCATGATCTTATGAAGCGCAATTTTTTTTAAGAGCTTCAGTATTACACCATATAACAGACTCTGATAACATGTAGGGCCATGCATCTCAGATTTAACATCGTTAAACGATGCCTTTAAGGAAGTTCTGAAACTGTTTAATAATAAGATCTGTCATCTCTATTGTTTTTCAGATCATGGTGGTGTATAACTATACCTGTAGCTTCATCAGTGGGTGTACTCTGTTGGGTTTCATCGCTGGAATGGTCACATCAGGATCCATCTTTTTGAAAGACGGCAATGATCTTCTTAAAAACAGGTAATTTTCTTTATTTTTCTAATGTAAATTGATTCAAGCATAGCTTGCTTTTGTCACAAAAAGGGGGAATTTTCACTTCCTATGCCCCATTTCACAAAACTTGTCATCAGTGACAAATGACAGTTTTTGTTATAAGCTATTCGAATCCTTGCTTCTGATTGGTTATAAGCAGATTTGTCACTAATTTTGGTAATTTGTCATTGAAAAAGGCTTTGTGAAACACCCCCCTGATGTAAATTGATTCAAGCATAGCATGGATTTAGAAATGTGTGATCAATTGCACAATGCTATAGAATAAAAGCATTCTGTATGTAGTTATAGAGGCACAGGGGAAGGAAGGGAAGGCTGATATCTCTTGTCCATATATCATCTTTCTTGTTTCTAACTTCTGACTCTTTTTCAGTGACAGTGTAGGGTTATGGATGTGATTTGGTTTTAGTTTACTAGGTATAAAGCTTTCTGGCTAGGATGAGGTATATATATTTAGTATTAAAGCCCCACTGCACTACTTATAGCTAATTGCGCCCTCTATATAGCATCAGTGACCTTGCAGGGAGGTCTAATCCCTCTGGCCAAACTAGTGCAGACAGGCTTTAAGACTAGGGTTAAAAAGTGTACAAAAATAAAGCATTATTTGTATAACGTATAATCATATTGTCTGTCACTTTCAGCTTCTTCCTGTACTGGTGCACCAAGAACCTGGAGCTCCTGGATACTCTCTTCATGATCCTGCGTCATAAGCGCCGTCAGATCTCCTTCCTCCATGTCTACCACCACGCCAGTATGGTCCTCCTCACCGACTTTGCCTTCCACTACTCCCCCTGGGCTGGCATCGCTTTCGGGCTCTCCATCAATTCCTTCGTCCACGTCTGTCTCTACTACTACTACGGCTACACCGCCCAGAAGCCGCTAAGCGGTGCCCCGGCGTGGAAGCGCCACATCACTGAGCTTCAGATCACGCAGTTCCTGATCGGTTTGGTGCACAACACCATAGGCTACTTCCATCACGGTTTCTGTGTGTATTCCATGTTCTACGGTGCTAGTATGCTGTATTTGTTCTCGACTTTCTATTACAATGCCTTCTTACGTAAACGGAAAGGAGAATAGAGAGTTTATCATTCATAACACGGTCACACTGCCAAATCGACTCCAAGCCGTCCAATTTTGGCCATTCGAGGCAATGTGATATTTTTTGTTTTGTCTGGTGTCAGTCTCTATGATATGACTGACGTGAACTGGTAATACCTCGGTCAGGAAAAGAGAAGAAAAGGACCAATGAAATTCTACTTGATAGAAAATATTTTAATACTCACAGGGTTTATACCTTCACTATGCAAAAGAGACAGGGATTACCATAAAGAACCTTTATGATAAAGGCCTATTTAGGAAAGAAGAGAGATGAAATTGCAACTCATATTTTCATAATTGCTGTTATACAACTCACTGCTAGACCCTAATGATCAAATGGTTGGTCAAATTCAGTCATGTGTGATTCATTTACTGAGACTATGACACGTTTTTTAAAGAAAAAGCGTACCACTTATCTATTTGTGCGTACTTATGTAAGTATATTATAACTCAGTAAATTTGTCAGTGATAACAAAACAATCTCAAAATTAATTAATTTTACATCAAATACCGAGAATCTAGGAGTTTCATTGTATAAAACAAATGATACATGTTTTCATTTGTTCATTACAGGATCTATTCGCTCTTGTTGAGGCTGTTTATGCTTATGTTTATGCAAATGGTACGAAGCCTGGTGGCTTCATAAGATAAATGCATACAGCCTCAACTGGAGTGTGGATAGATGGTGTAATGAACTCATTTGCATGCATCATTAGTATACTATGCAATCATTACTCTGTCCATGGGATAAACAAATGGTCAATCCAGGGAATAGTCCTGAAAATAAATGTGCCAACATTGATAAGGTTTAGCTATAAACCAAACAGTGATTACTGTAAAACCTGTATATAAAGGCCACAAACATGAATTTAAGGAATCGTGATATTGACTCGGCAAATGCTGACAAGAGAACATGTGGCATTGAGACACCAAAGAACACACTTTTTTGCTTCATCCAAACTCCACAGGGTAAATTTTTCAAGAATATGTGATAAATTGATCTGAATATATCTGGGAAATCATTCTACATTGATCGTGATCTGGGACCTGTTTCATAAAACTTGTTATCAATAACAGCTTCCAATAATTTTTTACAAGCTACTGATATCGTGGCATTTGAATGGCTGAGAGCAGACTTGTCATCGAACTATAGCATTTGTTATTGATAACAAGTTTTGTGGAATGGGACTTGGATCAGTCAGGAAATTACAATTCTTGCCCATGGATTTATTTCAAATAAATGTTTGTTTATTTTTCTAAACTCTGGTAGAGAGAATTAAGAGAAACTCATAATTTTATTATATGATGTATAAACTCAGCTTATAGTATCATTTAGTGCAGATTACATTTTTTTAGATGAGGGAAAAGGTGATACAACT
The DNA here is from genome assembly GCA_030265145.1 of Strongylocentrotus pallidus. Taxonomy (NCBI): domain Eukaryota; kingdom Metazoa; phylum Echinodermata; class Echinoidea; order Camarodonta; family Strongylocentrotidae; genus Strongylocentrotus; species Strongylocentrotus pallidus. The sequence continues at coordinate 18,751,389 of JARBES010000114.1, forward strand.
CAGCGATTTAAAACACTTTTTCCCCCATTTTCGAAGATCAATTAGTTTAAGAATCTACCCACAGTCTGTCAAGCACTGGTTGATTGTTTAAAAACAAAACATTAACAGTACAAGTGTAGGTTCTGAGTACTAGTTGACGCACAAAGTTTACCACAATGTTTATCTCTTTCTTGTGATGATCAGATCATGTAAAAGTGTAACTCATTAGAGATGATTAATTCACAGTCAAACCTGCTTTAGAGACCAGCTGTATAAAAAGATCACCTGTATATAAAGACCTTTCTTTGTATTGATTAGCTCTGTGACAACCCTTTTAACATCGTGATAGATTAATCTTGCAATGGAAACGGTTACCAGGTATTATTTGAGTGGCATTTAAAGATTTTAACCATGATAAATATCTTTCATTATCCTGTGTTGGTGTATGTAACATACCCCGTGTCCACACACAACACTTTCCGTGACTAGGGGTGCTTAGTTATACTGTTTTGTGATAGTTTTACAATGAAATTGTGTGTGTGGACGCTTACTAACGATACGTTGTATAACGAAACGCGGGTTTGGGTATCATTTCGAACTAGAACTCAATAAAGAATTACGCCTAATCACGCCTAATCATAGAATGTGTTGTGTGTGGACGTAACTAGTATAACTGGTCAAACTAGAACGGTATAACTGGGCGGGGCTTAATGTGACCGAGCGCGAAAAGAGACCTGACCTTTCATTTCCGCTTTCGTTTCATGACTGCAGTAGCAAACTGCGCACTTATACGCCGTTTAGCTGTAGAGTTTCAGGATTACTTTCTGGTGTGTATGGACACCCTGCAATTTATACGATGATTCTTTATGCAAAGTTTCTTTATAGAGTTTCGGGATAAAAAATTTGTGTGTGGACACGCTGGTCGCTGTAGGCCTCTTATCACTCCTAGATCAGCTACACGACGATCTTGTAAACTTATTCGCAACCAAACTGTGATATATGCCATTTATTAATTGTAGTTAATGCATTAGTAGAGAATAGAAAAGTGCCTTTCGTATTTTTATATGCATATGTCTTTCTAATTGTTATCAGTACTATTGTACTTTGGATTGGCAGGTTTAGGGTTCTATTCCCAGCCATTTCTACGCAAACAATTGTAGTGAAACTCTGGAAAGGCCTTTTTAAAATATATGATTCTCGACTCTGATGGCGATTTTTTGTTGGTATTTCGCAGAGATTACTTGTAGCAATTGGTGTAAACTTGACGTGTAAAATGTGTTTGAATTGGAATACTGATCATTTGTTGTGTGCCTGTCAGAATTGCAAAGAGCAGGAAAATTCAAAATACACTAAACTATCTCTGTTGACTAGCTCACTTCAGCAAGGGCACAACAAAGAATTAGGCAATATTGATTAAAGTATATGCTCTTTCTTTTTTTCAATTTGATAGAAAAACTTGAATAGGGAGAATATTGTTTGCTTTAGTTGGAGCCAGAAGGGTTTTAACTCATTTTACATAAAGTTAATTCCTTTCTGGCTCTGAAGAAACAATCTATAATCTTCTTCTATTGTGAAGCAGATATTCGTTGAACATACTTTCTAAACAAAATTAATGCAATTTTTTATTTAATTGATGAAATTTTTTTTTTTTAGAATAGGATCAAAGAGTCTGATTTCTTTTTTAAAACTAATTTTCATTTGATCAGAGCTGAGAATGGCTGATTTTAAAGAGTCTATTCTAATTTTTGCACTTTTGCCATGCACTACTTAAACTGCACAAATTTGTATGTATGAATTCATGAAATAATGGCTGATGGTTACTGTTTAACAAGTTTTTGGTTGGAATTATGTATTTCTTTAATTGTATGCATTTATACTGTCATGTGGTAGTGTAGAATTTATTTTTGTTATAAGACATAGAATTTATGTGTGAAGATTTTGTATCGAGTGCATAATCTTTATTCCAAAATACTTTTATATATTCATTAAATATTTTTGAAGATATAGTATGTGTATTTTGTGAATTGAGGACACTCATATATGTTTATGAAGAAACATGAATATCATTTTTATGTATAATTTTTAACTTTTTGTAATTTTTACCATATCGTCAGTTAGTCACAGAAAAATATACTGGAAGAGAAAAAACTGCCAAGTACCAGTAGTAATTTCAACAAGAAATATGACTTCAGTGTCAAAGTGCAATTAACACCACAAACCTAACAGTTCTATAATCACATACATGTATATCACTTTACTTAACAATTTTTATTTGAGCTCTACTAAACCTGCAAAAAAGAAGAGCAAGCAAAGTTTGGTTATCTGGTAATTTGTGATGATGTAGCGCCGAGTGAGTAGGTTTGTTGTTTTCTGATTATTATTTTTTTAATTTTTATTATTTTCTTTTAAAATAAATTTGTTTTGGGTCTTTTTGTATTTTTTCTTCTTCAATATTTACTGTCCAGTGCTGATCAAACTATTGACTAGCCAACAAGAATGCAATGTTGTACTGGTATTTTGTGTTTCTTCAAATTCAACTCATAAACTATGTTGGTATCTTGATATTAGCAGTGTATTTGTCTTGCAGTTAGTAGGTGGTTGTATAAATCTGAAGCATATATATGTTTTTAAGAGTTTCCTGATGTCAAATAAGTGCAGAAAGTCAATGGAATCTTAAAGATCCTTTGAAATATATGAGAATGAACATTTTATACATACCAGAGACATTTTCTTATTATATTCCAATATGCATATTTTCTGAGCAGCTACATATTACTGTTGTATTTGGTACATATGTTTAAGACATTGACTGCCAACTGATGCTACCTCAGTCATTTGTTAATCAACTCAAGCATTTCAACTTGCATTCCCATAAAACAGTGTGTTCAATTAAGTACTTGTAAATCTTTTTTTTTACTTTGTGAATTTTACCAGAAGTAGGGTTCTTTTATACGGGTGAATTGTATTTACATTTTGAACCAAAAGTGTTTCTTAAAGACAGTAAAGCAATAATTACGAACAATTTTTTAATTAAAAAATCAATTTGTATACCATAATCCATTAATTCGTGTTTGAAACTAAGCATTTTGACTTTTTTAAGGGGTTCAAGGTAATAATATATCCCTCTGGGCTAATATCGAAATGATTATTGTCTCTGTGCCTTCATTTGTGCCATTTTTTTATGAAATTGAGTAAGAATTGTAACATATGAGACATTTTTTTCAAATTTGTGTGCTGCATAAAATGAATGGTTAATAGGACTTCAAAGCAGCTAAAGGTCACTATTTTGAATACTTTTTTATCTTATGTGTGCCAGTTGGAATATATCTTCTTTTTATTGACACATTTGATTATTTTTAATGGGAACTTATTAAATCTTGCCTAGAATGTACATGTCAGTGAAAGTTAAGTTCAGGGGCGGATCCAGGGGGAGGGGGTTCACAGTGGGGTTGGGGGACCTAGACCCTATCCCCCCCTCTGTGCTCAATATCCTTTTGTTTTTTGAAAAAAAGAACACCCCAAAATCTGATGACTTGTTTCTTTTGCTGCTTGTCAGAATTTGGAGGAATTGCCCCCATTCTCTCTACAAAATCTTGGATCTAGCCCGATAATACAATTTAAAGTTAAAGTCATAAATTGGGTTTTTTGGATGCAGCATTTTATAAGTCCAAGACCCAAAGGAATATTTATCCTTTTTTTTTTTTTAAGATTTAGTTACATGGATAGTAACTTGTGTCATTAGGTAATGTTTAAAAGTGAAGAAATATTTAACTTGTGATCCTATAATAAATCGTTTATTGAAAATGATAACTTGTTGTTGTGTGAATCTATTTTTCCAATTAAAGATATTTCTTTTTTCTTTTGTCATGTTACTGTGAAGTTACTGTTTTTTCTGCTAAATTTAGAAATTTGAAATAACTGAGTGTTGTTACGATGTTCTGCCACATTTAAATGAACGTTGCTGTGGGGGGGGGGGGTACACCCCCTCCATAAATAAAAATCCATAATTGTTCATGGCAAATGGCATATCGTTGAAAAAAATTGTCCCCTACTTCTGTTAAAACCGATGTACGATTCAAATGACGAAATGATTTAAAAACATGTTTAGGTACCCCATATTCAAGCCATGTCAACAGAATTGAAAATCAGATAACTTATTTTTTTCACTGATGGAAAAAAATTTCTACAGCAATAGCCCTTTACCCTCCCTAGTCTCTCTCTCTCTCTCTCTCTCTCTCTCTCTCTCTCTCTTTCTCCCTCTCTCTTTCTGCCCATCCCACTTTATCCCTCGCTCCCCCTCTCTCCCTCTCTCGCCCTCTCTCTATCTCTATCTCCCTCCATCTCTCTCGCTATCTCTCTCTCCATCTTTCTCTCGCGCTCTCTCCCCCACCCCTCCCCCCTTCTCTCTCTCTCTCTCTCTCTCTCTCTCTCTCTCTCTCTCCCTCTCTCTGTCGCCCACATTGTAAGTATTATATTCGGGGACATGTTCCCCCTATCACCTGTCTGTAAGCCATGCATTCGATACTGATACTATATATAGATGTACATAATAGTAATCCACTTGATCTTTGCTCATTATTTCTTTGTATCTTCTCTTGTCTCGGGTACTTTGCAAAGTCAATTGGGACTTATTTTATCAGGTGCAAATCATATTTCAAATGCGATATCTATTTTGTCAAAACAATCATTAACTTTACTTCATTATCATGATGTTAATCGCTATAAGCATTTGAAAGGTTTATTCTGAGGTCATCGTAAGCACATGTTTTAATGAGGCAACACTGACACACATCGTTGCATGATGTTAGTGATGATGCTATGTCAGGAACACATAACATTCAAATAATGAAAACAAAATTCTTTTAAATGAGAATATATCCGTGTATTCTATGAAAAACACATATCGGTTTATATTTATGGGCACTATTGTGATTTGTGAATAGGATATAATCCCCTTTTAGCACCGAGAATAAGAGAAATTCAAAAGAAAGTGAGAGAGGTAAATAAATTGATTCGAAATATTGGTTTTAATCAATAAAGTTGATATACGGCATAATAAAAGATAATATGCTTGAGTTTGAGTTTATTGGTTTCACATTTCACATGCAGCTTCGATACAGATAACAAAATATACATAAAAGACATTTATTTACATTTCATAATAAAATTATATATCACCAAATATGTTTGCCAACTATTATCATGCTGAAGGAAACCCAGACAAGGAGAGTAAAAGACTGAAATGTGCAGGAACCTATAAAAATAAATACTAATGCGATTGTTCTCTTCTTTTTACATGAACCGAGTACTTGAATCTGAAAATAAATGTTTGTTTAATCAGTACTTGATTATTATCTGTTTGTTTGCATTTATTTCCTTCTTGTTTTACATACTCAACATACTTCACTTCATGAATGACTTGATTAAATACAACTTACGATTATTGTTCAAGGGTGGCATGCCGGCAACAAAAGTCATTGTCTTGAATGTCATTGTCATTGTCATTGGCCTCTTACACTATGAACATGACAGACAATGAAAGCGGACAAAATATACAGTTCCTCAGGTAGACAAAGGGACATCCCTTCATTGCTATTATGTAAAAATGTGTAGAACAGG
>JARBES010000114.1:18841734-18852826 GCA_030265145.1 Strongylocentrotus pallidus
GGGGACACTATTGAAGTGTCTTTTTTAGTGTTAATTTTAATTTTAATTTGTTTTTGAAACCCTCAATAATTTTTTAGAGTTTTAGAATTAAGACTATAGTATTCGGTTAAACATTTACACATCTACATTTGTAAGTGCAGTATAATATTACATTGTTATTATTACTATTATTATTAATATTATTATCATCATCAATGTTATTATTGATATTATTATAATCATCGTTAATTATTATTGATATTATTATAATCATCATCGTTATTAATATCATTATTATTATCATTATTAATGTTATTATTGTTTTTATTATCATAATTGCTATTATCAAATTTATTGTTTTTATTCTTCTTCTTATTATACCACCTTTTTAAATTGAGACTATTAAATGGGTCTACATCTGTAGACTACTCTACACATGTGTCTGTGTTGATAGCGGGGAGGGGGATTTCGCGCACTTGCACTTCGGTCTTCAGCCTATAGGTGCTGGACATTCATGCATTGCAGCCACTGAGAACCATTTTAGTAGTCGATCTGTCAAGGAGACACAGAAGGAATTTGACGGAGGTATACGGTTCCATTTTGATTCAGGTGACTTGGGATGATCAAGTTTCCTTGTAGGAAAAGGAAACATTAGTGTGATTTCTTTGGCTCTAGTTGTTGGTGACATAGGATCAACTTGTGGCTATAGTTTCCTTGTTTTTGTGAGCACCTGGATTGATTCATCTGTTTGGATTAAACGTTTATTTGGAATATGATTATATCTTTTCTCTTTAGGACTTAATGTGGGAAAGTCACTAAGTTGCGTCTTCCTTTCTCATCTTTCTTCTCTTATGAGACATTTGAACTCTTTTGTTATTGTGTATCGAGAAAATTGGTTCTTTCTACTTCACCAGTCAATTGAACCTGAATGTTAACTTAAATGTTGAGCTATTCATCTATATATTTGGATCCCAAGGATAGATATTAAGGACATATTGTAAAGCGAACACTTTTGGACACTGATGGATGTTTCATTGTCATGGATTATTGCACATTTTCAAAAGAATAAGTACAAAGTGAAGTCTTCAATTTGGTGCATCTGAAAACTTGGAGGAACAATAAGTATATTTCTGACCTTTGCAATATTCTTTAATGAGCAGGTGCTGTTAACAACAAAACTTTATGTTAAAAAATTCCCAGTCAAAACTGTCTGAAAGTTTTGTTGCCAACACCGGCGTCAGTCGAAAGCTAGTGCCAAACATTTGAACTCTTCCTACATTCTCTTGGGATTCCCCTTTGAAAGAGATACAGGAATTTCATAACTCCGTGATTCAGGGATATGGATTTTTGTTGTTGCTGAGGGCACTCATGAATGAAACATTAAACTCCCCCGTAACAAACAATCCTGAACTGTCATATTCTTTTGTAATGATTCAGTCATCCATAGGATTCGCCCAAGATTTTAAAGCTCTGATTCCATGTTTGACTTTTTTAAAAGTTGACTCAGAAAACTGAACTTATTTTTGGCTCCCTATCATCGCCTCATTATCCTCTACCATCACTTCAAAGTAGATTTGACTTGCTCAGGAACTCAGTTTAGATTTACTCTAACTCTTCCTGAAGTTCCTGTCCTCACTCTGCTTCTTGTCTCCTTTTGTCGCCAAAGTCCACCACCCCCTTCTCGGATCAATACTTTTGGATTAAAACAATATTGGACTCGCCGCTGGAAATCCTGTCGTCCGAATTTGCAGAGAATTGGAAGTGTCAGAAGTAAATTTGTGATTCATAAATGGTGTCTTTGCAAACTCTGGGGTGAAGGGGCGCTGTCGTAGTTTTGATTCTAGTTTCCTTGTATGACTGATGAGTTCTATTTACAGTGCGGTTGTGGAGATAATTGTCAGAGGCGGGGAATATCTTCTGTATTGGGTGAGTATGTCCACTTTATGTGGTTGAGTGTTTAAATGTCAGCAATACCTCCAAATGTCTATTGCTATATGTGTGTCTACATCTAAATTGGGCAGCGTAGTGTGTATGCCACTTTATCAAAAGAAAAATAAGTGGGCCATTGTTTCAAAAGGACAAGTCTAAACATTCAGTTTTTATTCTTTTTGACCAATCAAAAATGATATTACCCAAAAAGATTAAAGGATTGAAGAAAAAAAAAACAGTTGCTGAATTTATTCAGCATGAGTTTGTGTCTTAATAAATCTGATCATGGCCTATATTATAAATAGTGTAGGTCCATGATCGGATTATGTTGACTTAAAGACCTTAAAAACATTTTGAACTGTTGCCAAAAAGAAATTACTCTTTCCTTGAAAATAAATAAGATTGTAAACAATTTTGTTCAGATCAACAGCATAATGGAATATACCACCCATAATCTGCCTGATTGATATACTGTATGTGGAGGTTGAAGAACAGTTCTCAAGACAGAAAAAGTACTTTCATATTAAAGTTTCAGGTTTCAAGTTTCAAGTTTTATTTTTTCCACATTTTACAGAAAATATAAACATACATATAAAATAAAAAATTATAAAATATAATTGTAGTATAATTGTAGTATAAATGAACACATATCAATGATTCTCAATTCATATAAAAGATTAAGGGGTTTTTCTGATCAATTTTTTAAAGGAGCATGCAAGAGTTCAAATTTATCAAAACTTTGTTATCATCTGTGATGTATTTTCTTTATTTTCTGATTTTGTTTATCTTGTCTACATGAACATGTAGTGTCTTCTTATGCCTTTCTATTAAAGTGACCTATGGGTATTAAAGGTAACAGCACTCCTCAACATTTAACATTTGATTCAGGTTGACGGCTACGAGACAGATTTTTCAATAAATATACTATGAAATGATAAAAACAATATTTAATTTATACAGTAGGTTTAATTTAATTTAATTTATCTGTGGGATGTGAAAAATATAAAACAAAGCAGTACCGTATGTCTGTTTGGTCGCGAAAACATGTTGATGTCAGATGTAATAATTCAAATTAGATTTAATCTTGGTACATTGTACTTTTCAAATGTATCCTTTCTCATCGCAAGATTGCAAGCACATTACCCATTTACATTCCTGAAAGAGTCCTGTGAAAATGGATTGACAACACCCGTGGTAATGGTATTGATTATAGGTAATTTGACATTGTCAGACAATAGCCATCCATGCTTGAGCTAGCATTGGTATTTGATTTACAGCTCTCCATCAATCACATTCTTAGGGTACGTTTATGCTCAACTTTTTCTGGCCAGAATGAGGCATTTGTTACGCGTTTAGTTCAAAACACAATTGCAATTTTGGATCGGCGATTTTGGGGAAGCACAAACGCACAATCATTTGTAAACGCGTTCAAACGGGGTCAATGTAGCATGCGTAGTGCAGGTTTGCGAATCTAGCTGCAGAGCCAGAATCATGCCTGGAGGAGCCAGAGAAGTGAGCATTTAAACAGTACACCGTGGAACTGCGATTACGATGAGCGTTTCAAATCGCTCATTCTACCTTCAAAATTGAGCATAAACACACTCTCAGTCAAGCATCGTTGAACTTTGAAGGGAAAAAATCCATGTTAACATGCCTCTGGTAGACCCTGTGTAAATATTACATATGACTCATGTTTGAGGGGGAATGTAAATATTATCAATGAGGGCATATTTATGAATGCAGTTCAAATAACCGCAACCCTAAAATGTAAGCGCAGCTACAAAGAAAATGAGAAAGAATGTGTCTTCTAAACTGTTGATAACTGTTTTTAACCACTATGAAATCCCAAATCCATTGGAACCTATTTAAATGAACTTTCTCAGTGAGCTAATTTTTCTTTGCGGCTTGTGTTTGATATTAAACAATGGATAACAAAAGGCTGATTTTGTTTGCCTGATGTAATGAACATTGATTGAAATGGGAGTTGCCCGAATTTGACAATGCTGAAATAATATTTGATTTCTGTAATGAGTCTTTCTTCTTTTTCCCAGTCTTTTGTTACTGGATTTTGTTTTGTTCTGTTAGTTGAGTCTCCAAAGGGTTATATGAAAACTAGAACGTTTTGGTAAGGATTAATTCAACTGTGATCAACATGAAAATACTCATATGATAAATGAAATCAAACAAGCTGGATTTACACTGCAAGTTGGTAGTATAGTTGCTATTAAGCAAATATATAGGAAAACCTGAATACAAAAATAAAAAAATATCATCTTACTTTCCAACACCACCTCTGACTTTTTATCTTCCTTTTTTAAACTACATATTATCTAAATATTGAATAGTATATCCTAAGGCTTCTTCCAAATAAAGGCTATAAGAGGATTAGACGGGCATTAACTGTGTGTATGTGATGTTTATAACATATATATGACACTGATACCATGATCCAGGTGTGTTTATGATTCAGCTGTATGATTACAGTTTGTTGGATACGCCCCTCCTAATCCTAGAGGTTCAGGTGAACCCCTGTTAGACCTTTGTGGACCTTGATAGGCTTGGGATTGGGTCTCGAGCAGGGACAGTTTCAAGAACTCAGTTCAGTCAATAAAAACAACATACATGATATATACACAACAAAGAAATGTCAATAGAAATCAATACAGAGCAAGTAGACAAAATCAAATTTTGAGAATGAGAGATCAAGACATTTGATCTATATTCCATCCTTATGATGATGATGATGATGACATTTATGTATATTTCACATTTTTCTTGTGGTTTGTCTTCTAAACTTGATTTTTTTTTTATCTATGTGACTGACGTACATTTTGCTCCAAATCTTAGCAAAATTGTACACAAAAATAAAAAAGCACCCAAGGGTAAATTTGTAAGACAAATGTGCATAAAAGCATGATTAAAAGTATTTGCAGGAGAAGGAATATTACCTACAATATGGGGAAAACTAGACTGAACTGTATACGATTTACAAGGTGTATAAATCAGTGAGGAGAACTAAGAGTATAAAGTACAGGTAAGCTGTAAAGACTGATCTTACAAGGAATTTCTGAGGTTGCCATTATTCAACACGTTCAATTTAGTCAATTTTCATTCCATTCCTTTATTTGTGAATTGTGACATATGCAATCAATTGATGTTTGATTCCTGTACCATTTCCAATTTACACTAACTTACCTTAAAATGATATCTGTCTACGGCCACTGATCTTCTTCAGGATGCTCCTGTAGAAAGTTGAACAAAGTTTACTTGGAAGGGAAATCTTATTTGATATCAAAGTGAGTCAACCTAATAGGCAATGATAGACAGACTCTGATTCATTCTCCAAATCGGCAGCATGAGTTATAGACTCTTCAGACGGGAGAAAACTGTACAAAACTTGTTTAAAGCCCCACTGTATACTACTTATAGCTACTTGCTCCCTCTGTATAGAAAGCAATGCCTAATTGGTGACCATTGGTCCCCCATGATCCTCTTTTTCTTATGTTAATTGATAGCTGAGTTGATAAGATAGCTACCTGTCAGTGACCACCCTGGATGGTCTAATCCCTCCTAGCCAAACTAGTACAGACGGCCTTTAAAGAAACATTGTTTGGAGAATCATCGTATCGCAAAAGGGGCATACAGATTAGAAAGCATTAAATACATAGAAAAATCGAATAAAGAAGGTAGGTTTGAAGAGGGTTGACATGGCAGTTGGCCAATCAATAAGATGCTCTATTGAGTTTTCATTAAAAGCAATGCTTAAACATATGTTTTGCTCTAAGATATTTTGTTAGAAAAATTGGTATACGACGTTCAAACTAGAACAAATTACTTTACATATGGTTTTTCGTATACAATGATTTTTTTTGTAGTCTGAATGGGAGTAGATATCATGTCGGATTCAGCTCAGATTTAGGTAATGATGGACTTCTAAAATAGAATGCTTTGAGATTTGAGTTGCTCTGGTGGGAAGCATCAAAAGTGCACAGTGATTTGATGGAACAAGTGACCCAATTCTAGAATTGTACAGATTATGACTTGCTAAGTACTGAGAAAATGAACGAGTGGCGTGGAGTGATATCTTATGCTAGCTTTTCTTCCTCTTATAACATATATTTCAACAGAAGTAAGCAGAAAGAAATGGGGAAAATTATCATCTTTGTGTTTATTTTGAATGATTATGCAAAGAAGCGTTAGTTGTAGTTTTTTAATGAAAATGCAATGTTTGACTTGACATAGTTGCTTCAAGAACAAATCATGAAATTGTGAACTATTTGTTAAATTTGATTTCATGTATGATGTACATGTAAATTATTGTAGAAATAATGTTTTCCAACCAGATTCTTTTCCTAATTGCACATTTGTAAAATGAAATCTAGTGGAGAGAAAGAAAGAGACAGAGAGAGATGGGGATGAGGGAGGGAAGGAGGGAGGGCGGGAGAGTTCTTGATAAGTTTGCTGGAACCAAATTGCTTACCACACTGCTAGTCCATGGTTTTAGAAGGCTTTGTTGAGGAATCCAGAAATAAAGGAGAAGAAATATTACTACAGCCAAAGAGCTAGGTTGGGGGAAAAAGTGGAGGAAAGAAAAAGATTGACTGAAAATTGGGAAGAAAGAAAGAAATAAGAGCACAGAATTTGTACCATAATGTTGATAAGCTGCTTTCTGAGAATATATATATTATATTACAAAATGATAATGAAGGTTTAAAAATTACCCTTGATCTGATTTCTGAACTTATTGAGATAATCTTACAAAAGTGATTTGACAGCTTTGAAAGGAAGATCTGTTTTCATATTTTTGTTTGAAACAAAAATTCTCACTTGATGTTCGGAGTGCTTTATTTTTGGCAGCTATTAATAGGTGGGGAATTTCCTTGGAATAAACACCGTGATCGATGACTGCGACCTTTGGTACTCAAAAGCTTGCCTCCTTGCCTCTAGCTCTTTCCATTCTCATCTCCATAGCTGAGCTCGCCTTCTAAAAAATGGACAATAAACATCCCTTTTCAAAGATTTTGTCTTTTTGAACCTGGGCTTTGGGGTCTAGGCCATTGGTGTGAAACTTTTTAGGCATAGAGAGAGAACGAGCGCCTTGGATTGTTGTAGGCAAACAAAGAGTATAATAGGAACGTGTTATTCTGTGTGTTTTCTTCAGAGGAGCACTATGTGATTTTTGCTTTGTCGTCTTTATGATTTTGTATGCCGCTGTGCTGGGAGTAGATAATGGTCGTTTCCAGGAGCTGTGCTGACATTCGATACCAGGATTTTTTTTCTCTCCTCTCTCGTTAGAGCATTCTCCCACTTTGCAAGTTCAATGCTCCCACTTTAGACTGTAGACATCTGCAGCAAGCCCAGATGAGTATCATGATAATTTGAGAGCATTGTGGTACTTTACTGTGCAAAGTAATGAGACAAGAAACATTTTAGAGGCATTTGCGCTAAACTGATGGGACTAGCAATGTCTTCAAAATGTTATCATTAGGTTGTAAAATAAATTGTCATAAACATGATGGGTTGATTAATATGTATATCATGAGATTGGTTGAGAGTGGAATGCTAAATAAGAAGAGAGACAAAGGAGAGAGGAGAGCGGGAGATGAGGAGAGGAAGAGGAAGGGTGAGAGAGGGTGGGATATATATTATATAGGGGAGAAGAGAGATAGAGAGAGATAGATAGAGAGAGAAAGAGAGAGAGAGAGAGAGAGAGAGAGAAATGAAGAAAAAAAAGAGATTTATATTTAGCAGGAAAGAAAAAAAAAAGGAAAAAAACAACTTTCTCTCCCTTCCTTGCTTTCTCATTCTTTCTGTCTCTCTCTTGTTCAGCCTCTGTCACTCATTTTGAGTATCGAGGAGGAGAAAGTAAGATCACTATCGTACAGGACCGTAATGCCAATTATACTTCTCATAGCTGTCAATTATTATAGAGAAGAAGAAACAAATAGATCATCCTGAGGATGGTCAAAACTAGTGATTGAAAATTCTAACTTATAGAGACTGACTGGAGTTTTCTATTTAGCTCTCTATCTTCCATTATCCATGGCAAGTATGAATTCTGTCAAAGGCCTTTGTTTGATTAAGTTTTTGTTTTAATCTCTGGGATATTTGTTTTCATTTTTCACTTTGTGTTTCCTATTCACCATCCCATTCTGTAAAGACTCCTCTTCATCCATTAGGAGAAATGATAACATCCGGACTCAAACAATGCTCAGTTTATAATATAAAAGAAATAATCTTGAACCAGACAACAGCATTATTTGCATCCTCTAACGTCATCTAATTAAAACGATATTATTTGTCTATTCATCCCCTCTCGACGGCTGCGAGAGAATCTCCCTCTGCCCCTTTGTTCTTCGCTGACTCCGGTCTCAATTGTGGTTCCATTTAGGCAAACTGTTATTGCTCAGCCATCATCCCATGACAGATCAAGTAATGAAAGCCTAGGATACAGACTTAATGAGGCTGTTAATGGATGCTCACGGGAATAATGAGTAAATGAAGATATGAGGTAGTCTTCTTTCCCCAGACTTAGGGACTTCATTCGTGAAAATATGCGCAGTTTCTATTTCAATGGTTGTTAGATTTTGGTATTACACACATTTTCCATTGGCTCCAGCTCGAGTTATAACATGCACAGTAATCAATGATTTAGACCTCATATTTTGACCTATCTGTAATTAACTTATTTGTGTCATTCGTTATATTCAAATTACTATAATAATTATAATTACTTGAATTTGATATGTTATATTGAATTGCACCAAACTAAAGTTAATATGCTTACCAATTTGAATATATTCATTAAAAAAAAAAAATTGGTTTAGCTATGTTCGTCTGGAGTGTAAATTGGTTTCAGAATCCAATTTCTACTTTCTAGAGAAAAAAATTCAGCAAAAGAAATCTGAAAAAATTAGAAAGAAGTATATAATGTTAGGAATGTTATTTCATGTCCTTAAGATCATAGGATTATTGATCATATCTTTAGTGATTAATGCTTGACCTTTTACCTCAAAAGAATGTTTAAGTACTCCACATTCCTATCGAAAAATCCTATTTATTCTATGACCCATTTGCGCTTCCAAGAATGTCGCAAATCAATACTGGTTTACCACAGACTTACAATTACAGATTTGTAGCCCGTGATGGGAGAATTAATTGATTCAAAATGATCCATACATCAATGGCATCACAAAGACAATTTACCTCTCTCGGGTCAATCGTCAAGAGGACCAAATATTTTTGGTTGTAAACAGGCAAACCTCCAAAACCCATTCCTGTTCAAAACACATCCATTATAGTTCTGGCAAAGATGCGCTCCAGGGATTATGAAAGGAAATTATATAGTCTGAGGAGATTATTTCCTGTCTATTGAGATTTGCAACCAACTAAATGTATCCCATTTTAACACCAGAAGGGTTGAATCATTTTAAAGCTTTGGTCAAGCTGGAGGAAGATGATCTGATCTGATTTGATTTAATTTGATGACAGAGAATGTTTTGAGCAACAATGAAAAATAAATCAACTTTATACATTTTTGTTCTTGATAGGTGTTTAGATTAATCATTCTTTGAACCTATTTTTTTGCTCTATGTTGGAATGATCTGTGTTCCATTCTATTTAACTTGATAATATATGGTATGAATGCCTAGTGTATATGTTATTAGAAGGCATTTTATCTAGAGTTGTCTCTCTCAATCCAGGTTTAGTAAACGCATGTAGGTGGCCAGTAGGATTTATTACACAAAATGCACTTTGATAATAAAATTCTATAATGGCTGTCTGAGCTAAAACCCAGGGTAAACTCTTAGGAAACTCATAAAGAGATGATATTATTGGAGCTTTAAAGTGATTATTTGTGTTATTTTGAACATGATCTCTAAGACTTTCGAAAAAATCAACCTAGGCCAGTTCAATAGCCTTGTGCACACTTTTTGAATGTGTGAACAGAGCAATGGCAAATAATCTGAACCAGAATTTTTCAGGTAATACAAAAAAAGATATTGAAATTGCACTTGAGTTGATTTCTTGAAAGTCTTCGCAATCATGTCATAATTACAACCCTGTTAGTTGGGGCTCTGATCGGATCGGAAGATCGGAGCGACACCCTCGCACCTTTGAACGGTATCGGATCGGAAGATCAACCCAAAAAATTGGCTGATTTTTTTTAATTTTTTTTTTTCATGACAAAAATTTTCAAGTTTTGGGCTATCAAATGCTCAAAAAAAATTCATGGCTGGGATTATTTTGTCATTTGACAAAATAGTCCCAGCTATGAATTTTTTAAAGCATTTGATAGCCAAAAACTGGAAAATTTTCGGCATTAAAAAAAATAGAAAATTGCAGATTTTTTATTGTTTATTGATCGGCGATCGGAAATTATTATCAGATCACCCCTGATAGGATCGGTATCGGCGTTCGATCCGATGATCGGTTACAGGGTTACATAATTATGCCTAATTAAAGTAGCATTTACTCAACCATTTGCTGTGTGAATCCTAGCATTTGGATATTAACAAAAACCCTGGACAGTGGAAATCATCACCAGACATCTCTTCTTCGATGTTACGGAAAGAAGCCATCCGTTGTGCGTTTTATCAAATTACCTAAATGTGATTTGGCAGAGGAAATCCTGATTTTGACGTCACGTTGATGCCAATGGCCAAGTAGCCTATTAATCTTTTCAGTTGCCAAGACAAAATGCCTGTGTTTTTATCCTTTATCACATTTTAATTCTTGTAAAGTAGCTACATCACTGTTACTGCACTGCATGCTTTCTGAAAATGTATCATATATATTCAGATAAAGTTATTATAACGAGGCAAGTTTGTGTTAAGAGTTTGATGGTTCCTCATCCCACGTATCTGTGTTTTGTGTCTTGAAATGTCAGATTGTTCAGTCATGATTGTTGCAGGCTATTAATAAAGTGATTCACTATATATTGCTCAAATCAAGAGGGTAGGAAAAGGGAACTGCAAACTAAAACAGTCCATGGTAGAGAGATGGACAGAGAGACAGATACTCAGATAGATACATTGTAGATAGGTAGATAGATAGATAGACAAACAGACAGATAGACTACAGACAGACAGACAGATATAGATAGATAGATAGATAGATAGATAGATAGATAGATAGATAGATAGTAGAAAAACAAATAGAGAGAGAGAGAGAGAGGGATAAG
>JARBES010000114.1:18992893-19003858 GCA_030265145.1 Strongylocentrotus pallidus
CCTATAAATAGCTTCCTCAATATTCAGTCTTTCTGACAGACGCTTGGCAAAGGTTGCCTTCATTTGAGCAAGGAGTTCCATGATTTGAGGAACCTGATGATTTGTCTAGGAGTGATACTTGCAGATATGATTTTTGGAGATTGTCAGAATAATAACAGAGAGGGAGTTGTAGAGGAGTTAACTACTGAGAGCTATAAAGACGTAGCACTGTCCAAAATTGAATTATTTGATAATAATAACACAAGTAACATTTACATAGTGCTAAATCTTTATGTTTCTAAATGCTGTATTCTTAATATTATTATTGTTATTTACTTTTTGATGCCATCTGGCTCGTCTGGCAGGCATTATGTTGAAATAATATATGAGTTTCAAGTTTATTTATTTCCACTTTATCAGAAAAGCCTAGAGGAAACCCTATTGGCCCCTAGCTAAGTTATACTGTCTTTTGACAAGAGGGGGAGCTATTGATAATTCTAAATTCTTCTCTCAAACTCTGGAGCACTTCTTTGAAAGTTGCAGAGTGCCGCCATCCCTTTGCACTTTTTTAATTTTTATTTCAGATTTAATACTGTAATACTAATTGCTTGATAATAATCTATTCTGGCCATCAGCCAAAATGTAGATTTTAAAATTTATTTGTTATTGATTTTGATAGGGGTCTTCAGTTAAAATAACTTCTTGGCAAGGAGGCTCTGGCGATACAGGGTTTTGTTGGTCAAGAATTTATTATAACTTTAATTATAATGATATAGTTATTTACATTAAAATGTTCCTGATGTATGTACAAATTATAACGTATTGACAAATGATAATGCAAATGAGAAAGATGTTTTACTGTCGAATCATAAACTATCATTAGACAATAATATTTCTAGGTTACGAAAACAATAACAATGAAATAAAATAGACATGTCGCTCACTATCCATTTTCGGCATCCATCCATTACAAACTGCTATAAGGAGGCATGGTGGCTCAGTGGTAGAGCAGTGGTCTCATAACTGGGAGGTCCCAGGTTCAAAACCAAGTCGATGCGCCAGTGCCCTTTTGGTAAAGCAATAATCCTCATTACCAAGTCAATTGGAGAGGACTTAAAGCCATCTGTTCCCAGGTTGCTTACTTACAAACATACACATGCTTTCTTAGATGTCAGGTAAAACAAACAAACAAACGACATATTAAAGTGATATTGATGTGATAACATATTGAACCATGTAATAGATCACAATGTGATTAATTTATAACACATTGGATGTATGGATGCTACAGAGTGACCACATCATCTATATATATATATATATACCACCATACCTCATGACTACCGCCCTCGTTGTTGCAAATTACGGAATCCCCCAACGGACTGCAGGATTTACCCCTAAGAATGTGTAATGAGGTTGCCATGGTAATGGTATTATCTTTGTGTCTCGTGTATGGGCAGGAAGCTTTGGACTAGTGATTCAGCATTAGCGGAAATCTGACCGCGATACGAATGAGTGACAGACAATAGGAAAGGTGTGTTATATCCCTCGTGATCATTATGCATCGGTGTGCGGCATTATCGTATCAGAAATACGTTTTACCGGTATATGAAGATGACGAGTTGGATGTGATGACCTTTAACTTTCACTTCAAGCACGTTTTATACACTTTTCATAATATGATTATTGTAACAAACAAAAAGCAAACCAAAAATGGAACAAGAATATTTTTTTTTATTGTTTTGAAATTAATTACATTTTTTCAGGTTCACATACCGGTAAGTCTTTTTATCCATTTTATTCTTGACCTTATTTTGGACATGCCAAACATTGACATGTATCTGAAGGAAATTTCACAACCAGTAAGAAGAATAGTACACAAGAAATTTACATCCTATCCAAAGGACATGATAAGCAAGAGGACTTGTGCTACACTTGAGAGCATCGAGGCTCTAACTTGACTTTTTTTTTTACCCCAAGTCGCTGTTGTAAACTTTAAGTTTTGTTCCATTTGAGAGTGGAACTGGAAAATAGTCTAATTAGGAATATATGGTAATTTCAAATGTTTTTATTTTTGTTGACCTTTCACAATAATGATTGATTGATTTGGTGATTGAGTGAGAACTGGTCAAATATTATGTTCCCACAAACGAGAATTTGTATTTGTTTCAATTTTCGTTATAAACTTGTGGTCAATCAATCAAAAACATAACTGCTTTCCTATCAGACAGAGAATATCCTTGGACTATACAGGAGGGTCAGATTGTGATTACCTTTAATTGTAATTACTTACCGGGGTACTCTTTATCCAATCCATTATTTGTTAAAAGGGCTATTAAAATTAGTTTTTCAGTGCTAATGTATTCACCAGAAATTGACCTGTTTTTTAGTTTTCCGGCAATTAATTGGTTGTATTTTGCTTAATCCGGTTAGAAAGAAATGCATTTCCATATTATACACTTTTAAAGTTACGAGAGTTATATCTTTTGTGTGGCATTGACTAAAACCCCCTGGACTTCCACATTGGTTGGATAACATTTTACATGCACACTGTATGTGTGCTAAAGTGGACTGTGGCAGTCCACTGTTGTTCCATTTGGTTGAACAAAGCTTGTAACAAGTTAAATAACTGGCGTTGGGGCAAGTTATGTGACTCAGTAGTGAAAGTTTGTGTAGTGTCATATCTAATTTTGCCCAGGTGCTCGCTCTCTCTCTCTCTCTCTCTCTCTCTCCTTAAAACGCCAGGCCCTCGCTCACTTTCTTGGAACCAATTAAAAGGTGTCTGCACTTGCAAACATCCAACACTTGCCCTCAAACTTCAGACGTGTCACATCCACGTATTTAAGGACTATTCTTGAACTGTGCGGTCGATGACATCATCATCATCGTCAGTCATGCAGGAGAAACTCCTTTCCATGTGGACATCTATTCCAGATGAATCTTCTTGTACTTTATCTCTCTTTGGGATGTGGTTTTTGTCATTTGCCATGTATTGAGAAATATAGTTCAGTGACAGTTCAAGTTTTATGAAATGATCCCTCACCTGCTTCACACACATTTTGCCCCAATATAATCAAATTTTGACTCATTTAATGTATCAACATATCTACAGAGCATCAAAGCATGATAACATAGCCTGCAGACATCCGAGACTCCCTCTTTTGTCAAAATTTAATATTTTCAGAAGAACACATTTTTACGGCACTTGAAGTGAAAAAATATTAAAAATTTAATCAGTGGGTTTAATGTTATGTATTTATCCCTATTTCTATTGCTTCAACTATTCCTGTTTTTTTCTATATTAAAAAAGAAGACAATCGCATATTCAGCAGCTGAATACATATGTATTAACACCCATTGTTTGGAGCAGGCTGTTATTGCACTTTGACCTAAATGGACACAGAAGCAATATTCAGAGGAGGGGACCTAAGAAAGGGAATGAAATCAATTTTCTATCTATCTCCATGGACTTGAAATATAAACAAAGATTTATAAAGTTTTAAAGTTGCTCCCTCAAGACATTAAGGTTATAATTAAGATTTATTAGCTAGCGGTGTCTTTTTTCTTACTTGTCTTTTTATGCGTGGCACTTTTCTTAATCTTTTCATTTTTTGTGATGTCTTTTCAAATTCCTTGACCGCTCATAATGGACGGTCCAGCTGACTTCATTAGAATGGATGAAATGTCATGGTCAATGTAGAACAAGGCTGGTTACTGCTGCTTCTTAATAAATCACAGATGCTGGAGAGTAGGGCTTCTGGGTAATCGCTCAGCAGTGGTCTTGCAGAATTGCTTTTTGAAGACTTGATGAAAGTATGAAGATATTTGATGATTATTACTACAATCATCATCTTCATCATCATCATCATCATCAGGCATCAGGCTTAGCAAAAAAGACCATTCTCCACAATTTTTCATTAAGTAAAAACATACATGATTTATGATTTACAGCACTTACTACAATCATCATCATCATTATTTCATCATCATTATCGCCATCATCAGTGTTGGCAAAAGGCCATTTTCCACAGTTTTTCATCAAACAAGAGCACACATGATTTAAAGCAAATGCATACATTTGATTATTGATTTGCAAAATGCATTATATTGATGTACATTTGGTTTCTTTGATTGATCTTTTTGTCATGATTGTTGATTGTTTTGTCGGAAATGAATAGAAGACTGAATGTAAATTGCTTTAAAATTTGAAAATGGATTTGATTTAAAATTCAAATTGCTGATTGTACTTCATAAGAGAGAAAACTATGATCACTGCAGTTTCAATGATGATTTCATCCACATCACCATCATCATCACCAACACAATCACCATCATATTATTATCATCATCATTATCAATTATTATTGTCACTACCTTCATCACCATCCTCATCAACATCGCAATCATTCTTGTGTTTTTTTAAAGTTCATAATCCCAGACATCCTCTTCATCCCTCTCATTAATATGTTTATTTTTTTCTTATGAAACAACTTTTAATGATGATGAAACCCTCTTCTTTACTGCCCCCTGAATGTCTTTCTGTGGTTATTGGAGAAGAAATTCTAGCCAACCACTAGTCCCAGTGACGTCAAAGATTATCCTTCTGTTTGTTTATTGACACAGTTCTCAAGATCGACCCCTCCATATTGTCTCTTATAGAAAATTGAATCAACAAATAATATTCATCCCCACTTCACAATTTCAGAGTGTTTATTACAAACCTTGTGCTCTTCAGAAGGAAATTATGTTTTTCAGAGGGGGGTACAGTTTCAAGGAAAGTGAGACTGCCTCCGTCTTAAAAACAATTAACCTCCTTTCCTGGCGCTTCCATAAATGGGTTGCCAAATGAAGTCCGGCATAGAATGTCTTGCTTATCTGATGAAAGTTGTTTGTGCCAGAATTCCTCAAGTAGAAAACCCTTCACTGCTGGAAAGAGGCTAGAAGTGCAAAGTGGTAATTGGTGATCTGTGTTCACACAGCTCTTCAAGCTCATCGTTTGAAATGCTCATCCGTATGCACTATCGAGGTGCAAATTGTAGAAAGTCACAAAGTTGCCTTTTACATATCTTATTATTTTATGAAAATTTTGTCCTGTTATATAAACAAATGTAGAGACAAAGATAGTAAATTGTCCACTGACAGCCAAAAAGGTGTTAACTGAAAGCACTTTATAAGTTCATATTTAAAGTTCATTTTTTAGAAAATAGTATTAGTAATAACTGCCATATAAATGTTATAATTATTTTCATTATTTTTAAATGGGATTATGCCCCTCTTGTTCTCAGCAGATAAAACAAAATTGAAATCAAAGATTTTATACTCAGAGAAATGATTGTAACAAACGAAATATTAAAAAATAAACATTATCCAAAAAGTTTTTTTTCTTTCAAAGATCGATACCAAAATATGTTCTTCGGGGGGTGCATTGGTGTGGTGTGAACTGTGAACACAACTGATTCTTGACCGTACCCCCCCCCCTTCCTCCTGAAATCTCAGCTGGTCACTAAATCAAATCTAGCCCTTAAGGTTTGAAGTAATTACTTTCAAGTAGCATCTGATGTCTGATGATGAGAAACGTGTGTTTCTCATTACATTCTTAAATGGCTTCCCCATATCTTCCCCCAAGTGACAGATATTGGATGTATCTATGCAGACTGATAATATTTCACCGATACATGTACTTATCTTGTCTACAAATTAAGAATTAATCCTTTTTATCTTTTTGATATTGTTTTGGTCATTATGGCAGTATAATCTCATTGGATGATAATGTCAGTAATCTCAATTGATATCTAATGATAGTGATAGTGATGATGGTGCTGTATAAACCCAATTATTATTATTGTTATTATTGTTATTATTGTTATTATTGTTATTATTGTTATTTTATACATTGGTCCACATTTGTCACTATACCCACCCGGGCGTTAATGGGTAGTTGGTTACCTGACCTTTGCTTGGGTAACAGTAATTGCAGGGCCCTCAGGAAGAACAGCATTGATGCTGATGAGGCTTTTGTGGGTAAACAACATAATAATGATGAATATTGTGATGATGATGATCGTGATGGTGATATCATGAAGAAGAAAATGGTATTATTAATAGTTGTAATAATAATGACAGATTTCAATATATTACATTTGCAGAAGACGATTTCTACTTTTAGCAAATCAAACATTACTGACAGGTATTGATGAAAAGCAAGATAGGAAAAAGAAAGAGGAAATGCAATAACAATTTGAAGAAGAAAAAGAGAGAAAAAATTATCGTTCGGTTGGAGACTGTAATTTACAATTACATTATAGTGAAAAAGGGACTAAAAGGGAATAAGAAGAAGAGGACATTACCCCTGAGCTGTACATTCGATCTGTGGATGTTGGAAAATACGTGATGATTCGATGATAAAGAAGATGATTGGTCGTCGTTGGGGGAATTAATGAGTCACCCTGGATGTCACCTGGGTTGAGAACTTGAGATTCAAATCACAGAGGGGATGTAAATGTTCTTCGTTAAGTGAAAAATTCTTGATCCAGTCGGGAAGCAGATGAGCTCGTGAGTGGCAAAGTAATGAAGCGAGGCCTACTTTTTCATGAGATAGTAATATTCATATATCGAGGGGTGAAATGATTTAAAGAGAATATAGTTTTGATAATAGTAATAATATGGATTACATTTTTAATTGTTTATGACACTAAGCACCTATTTTTATTACACTCATTTCTCAAATCCAAGTCCTACATTCCTGTGTATATGATATACATCTACCTAAGCTGGTATTCCAGATAATATATATTGATGGAAGAAGTGATAAAAAAAAAAAAAAAATATGTAGTGATCTTTGCAAGGCAACAAAAAGTATAGGAAAAGGGGGGGGGGGGATCAGATTGGTTGAAAGATAGGGTATTCAGATAATGAAGTTTGAGGGGGGGGGGAGGAAGAAAAAGTATCAGAGAGGCAGAGAATGGAAGAAAGAGAAGGTAACGTAGAATCCCTACAAGAAGTATATGCTCAATTTTAAAAGATACAATCTTTTAAGAAGACTTCATGTAGTAAGCTATAAACTTTCAGTCTTGAAAAAGCGTACCTCAGTGATGGCAAACTTCTTTCCATAATTTAGCGTAACGTTGATGTTTCCCTTTAGCGCGAGATAGTTAAAGACACGTTTATTTCTCATCTGTACGCAAACTCTAGAAAACTCAATTAGGGAGACATCAGACAAATGCATTAGCGTGTTCTTCATCCAGAGCTCGCTCCCGGCCCAAGGATAATTGTTAGCGTTGGCTTCGATGCAAGCAGTAAGCAGTACACCATTTATAATTCTACAGGTCACAATTCATAGACCATCTTGCTCTTGCGCATACTAATTGTAATAAATTGTTTTCTCATCATAAATTTGCTTGGTTCAGGTGTGAACAAATCAAGGCCGGATTACTTGCTCTCAGAGATGAAATGTAGTCTTGTTGTACCCCTCCACTTTGTACGTGTTTAATGTGAGAATTATTTTTGAGGGGGAAGATTTTTGTGGATTTCAAATAGTAATCAGCATTTGAATGAAGACAGAGTTGATCATGATGTGTATGACGCTGAAGGAAAGCATGGTACAAAATGATACAGATAAAGATCATTTAATTTTGCACATAGGAAATAAATAAGATAACTGCTGTCTTTAATACTGTGTTTTTGTTAGGAGAGAATGCAGAATACCAGATGAGATGGTAATATTCAATAGGAAGGAAAGGGATGAAGCATCAAATGGTATGGGGGGATTAATAAACCTGTTACGAAATCCCTTTGAGCGGGCTACATTCCCAGTCCAAGATGGTGACAAAACCCTCAGCCTAAATTGTTGCAGTATTTGTGTTTTTCAAGGAGAGGGCCATTTTAGGTTTTAACACCCCCCCCCCCCCCTCCCCCTCCTCACCCCTGGATAAAAATAAAAGTTTAATTTCCGAAGGGCTACTTTTAGGTATGGGTAAAACTCCTATGTTTTGAGATTGAATAATTTGTTATTTTTCATTACTGGTGTTTTTTCAAGGGCTTAGCTAGGGGGCAACTCTATGGGGCAATTTGTTTTCAGCCTCGTTGCTCGGAAACCGGGCAGGGAAGGGGAGGGGGTCGTCATATTCTGAGCCTCGTAGCTTTGATTGGTGTTACATGGAGTCTGGTGAGAAGACTCGGTGGAGGTGACTTGTGGCCCCAGTGGCATGCCTCCTTTCTACCAGCTGAGAGTAACTTGACACACCTTCATCGTCAAGGCAAGACAGGCCTGGAGGAGAAGAAAGATTAGTCTGTTAGTCCAGACCCCAAAGCATAATCAGTAATTTATAAAGCCTAGTTACTGGGGCAAAGGCTAGTCAGGGGGTATTTTATGTGACTTGCTCGAGACCCAGGTGGTTTATAAATTGCCACTTTGCCTAATTGTAGTCTTTTGATGAAGATTGAGATTTGATTCACTGTATTTTACTTCTAGTCGGTAAGAAAGGGTCTGAGCAAGCAAACAATTAGTATGAGAGAGAGAGAGAGAGAGGAAGAGAGAGAGAGAGAGAGGGAGAGAGAGAAATAGAGACAGACAGACAGACAGATAAACAGAGTATTATATACAGAGGGAGAGCAAGAGAGAGGGAGGAGGGTAGAAGAGTGCAAGTACCAATCGAGAGAGAAGGAAAGAGAGAGGGGCTGGTATAGATTGGATGCATGCATCCCTCCCTCTCCTGCAGCATCATCAATCTGACTGACTGGTAGAGTCACACGGTCACGCATTAACGATTGGGCCCCAAAACATCCAGCCACTAGTACTACCAGTACCGGTATACACCTCATCACTCTGTGGATATATACAATACTAGCTGCATTCTCTATCTCTCTTGGAGTTGTTGTGCGCCTGATTGGATATATTTACCATGTAACTTCTTCATATTTTGGAACATTCGGGAGACCTTTTCAATTATCTCTGTCATCACTTGTTTTGGATCTTTAGATTTGTCTCTTTGTTTTATGCTGTACTATTAAACATCCCTGGATCATACATGTACTTTCTTAGGTTGCAGATGATAGAGTTTGTGTGTGAAGAGAAGATTTAGATGAGCTAAATTTCTTTGGCAGATCTCATGTGGATTCTTAGGAATAGTTCTTGGAAAGAAGTCTTCAAAGGAAGGCTTTGGCAAACTTTGTTTTTGTTTTGCCTTTTTGAAAGGAGACCATGCATTGGTATCAAGTTTCAGGGATGCCTATGTGACCACAGAATGTGCTCTACTGGTAGAGTGTGATACCATAGGATCATACTACTTGGAATATACATACATGTCTCTTCAGTCAATAATGCAGTTACCAGGTTTCACTGGGCCATTAATCTATTCTGGAATACAGCTGTACCTTTCCTCCATCTGTACCAGCACAGTGTATTAAGAGCTTAATTGTGAGTCTTTGGTATATAGGAAAACGCCATAGAATGGTGGTATTGTATTTTATAGGAATAATGGTCTTTTGACTCTTAGCATTCAATGGCTCAGTGTTTAATGGTCGACGCCTAATGGTTGCCTTTCTAGGTATTTGCTTGCACTTACATACAAAACATATCGAAAGTTGTAAATAGAAGCCCTTAAGAAAGGAATTTCTTGTTATAAAGGTTTGCTTCAGCCATCTGTATCTGGCATGCATCAGTACATTATCTAGATCACACATCTTGAATACTGTCTGTTCGGAACCAGTAGGGCATTAACTCACTTTAATAGAGAGTTAACTGCCTTCTGCTTGCCTACAGACAACATCATATTGCATATGTTTTACATTATGTGCTACTTCGGTTTTCATACTTCGAAAATGTAAGTGAGCCAGTCACGAAGCAAACGCTTGTTTGGATTGGGGTATAATGTCATTTTTATAAGAATTGAATTTCAAGTCTCGGTTTTCAGGAACTTTTCTACTGTTTGTACCTGTGAAAAATACATTCTAAGGATTAATACAATCTACAGTATTTTTTTCTGTATAGTGCCCCTGTAACTTGGGTAACAATGTTCCAAGTGACTTAGATTGGGATTAAGATAATCTCTTAGGTCTGTCTACATGTGCCTTTGCCAAATCAATATATTTAGTTGCTCTCATGAATGAAAACTTTATTAGGAAGCACCTTGCATTAATATCCAATTCACTCTTCTTTTTAGTTTTTAGATTTAAATTCAACATTTTAAATCTTAACAAATCTTTTGGAGGTGTCAAGATCTTGCAGCACTTTTTCAGGGATTTGAACTCAGTTTTGAAAGTAGCCATTTATTGACTCTCAACTTAGTTTTCTCCATAAATTTATAACCTCTATTCTGTCTGATATTTACCTCTAAATATGCCTCAGTTCTCATGCATTTTGTTATTGCATCCCAGCCCTGTCTTGTAAACCTGAAAAGGAACGTTTTTCTCTTACCCAAGTTAAGCATCAATTCCCTGGAATTACATTGAAATATGCATTAGATGTATAATTATTTGTGGTCATATGGTGAAATTTATAGAGGTACTATATTGCCAAACTTGGATAGATGCTTGCATCACATCCCATCTGGTTAATTGGAAAATTCTCCTGTTGCATTTTTCATAGTTTTGGCCTCACGCAACGAGGCATTTTCATGGATATCGATTGCGAAAGTATAGAAATTGGATCCCACCACTCTAGAAGGCCTGTTTTCATCAGCTCGAGTTTGCCAAAAAATCCGTTATTTTCAGACTCGAAATTGCATCTTCACCAGACCGATACGCTCATCACAAACTAGCTCGGACGGGTGCAAATTAACCCGCTATTTCCCAAATAGCAGGATATTTTGAAACAGGGCTGATGAAGATGAAAATTAATTGGTTAATTTGCGATCAGGATAGTTAAAATTGCGGGTTATTTGGCAAACTCGAGCTGATGAAGACAGAGATCTCTTCAGGTTTTTATCTAGTGAGATATAGAGGTGTGATGAGTGATGCTAATGCTCTGATGCGAATCACATTCCCAGT
>JARBES010000114.1:19003958-19014946 GCA_030265145.1 Strongylocentrotus pallidus
GGGGGGGGTGGTGGTAGGGGGTGGTGGTATTCTGAGCCTCGTAGCTTTGATTGGTGTTAAATGGAGTCTGGTATGAAGACTCGTTGGATGTGACTTGTGGCCCCAGTGGCATGCCTCCTTTCTACCAGCTGAGAGAAACTTGACACACCTTCATCGTCAAGGCAAAACCTGGCCTGGAGGGGAAGAAAGATTAGTCTGTCACTCCAGACTCCAAAGCATAATCAGTCATTTATATAGCCTACTTACTGGGGCGAGGGCTAGTCAGGTGATACTTTGTGTGACTTGCTAGAGACCCAGGTGGTTTATAAATTGGTACTTTGCCTAATTGTAGTTTTTTGATGAAGATTGAGATTTGATTCACTGTATTTTGCTTCTAGTTTGTAAGAAAGGGTCTGAGCAAGCACACAATTAGTATAAGAGAGAGGTGAAGAAAGAGAGAACGGGAGAGAGAGAAATAGAGACAGACAGACAGACAGATAAACAGAGTGATATGTACAGAGGGAGAGCAAGAGAGAGGGAGGATGGTAGAAGGGTGCAAGTACCGATCGAGAGAGAAGGAAAGAGAGAGAGGGGCTGGTATAGATTGGATGCATGCATCCCTCCCTCCCTCTGCAGCATCATCAATCTGACTGACTGGTAGAGTCACACGGTCACGCATTAACGATTGGGCCCCAAAACATCCAGCTACTACTACCAGTACCGGTATACACCTCATCATCACTCAGTGGATATATATAATACTAGCTGCATTCTCTGTCTCTCAATCTCTTGGAATTGTTGTGTGCACGAATGGATCTATATACCATGTAACTTCTTCTTATTTTGGAACATTCAGGAGACCTTGTCAATTATCTCTGTCATCATTTGTTTTTAGATCTTTGTATTTGTCTCTTTATTTTATACTGTACTAAAATCCCTGGAACATAGTACATACATGTAAAGACTTTAGGTTGCAGATTATAAAGTGTGTGTGATGAGAAGATTTGGATGAGCTGAATTTCTTTGGCAGATCTCACATGGATTCTTAGGAGTTTTTCTTTGAAAGAAGTTTCAAAGGAAAGCTTTGGCTAACTTTGTTTGTGTTTTTGTTTTGCCTTTTTGAAAGGAGAACATGCATCAGCTTCAAGTTTCAGGGATACCTATGTCACAGCATGTGCTCTACTGGTAGAGTGTGATACTATGGCTGGGATCATACTACTTGGAATATACATACATGTATCTCTTCAGTCAATAATGCAGTTACCAGGCTTCACTGTGCCAATTACCTGTATCTATTCTGGAATACAGCTGTACCTTTCCTCCATCTGTACCAGCACAGTGTATTAAGAGCTTAATTGTGAGTCTTTGGTATAAAGGAGAACTCCATAGAATTGTGGTATTAAAAGAGTGGGTGTTTTACTCTCAGCATTCAATGGCTCAGTGTTTAATGGTCTAAGCCTAATGGTTGCCTATCTATTAATTGTGTGCACTTACATACAAAACATATTGGAAGTTGTAAATAGAAGCCCTTAAAAAAGGAATTTCTTAAGGTTCGCTTCAGCCATCTGTATCTGGCATGCATCAGTACATTATCTAGATCACACATCTTGAATACTCTCTGTTCGGAACCAGAGGGGCGTTAACTTATGTTCTTTGATAGAGAGTTAACTCCCTTCTGCCTTCCTACAGACATCTTGATATTGCATATGTATTACATTATGTGCTTCTTGGTTTCCATGCTTCGAAAATGTAAGAGAGAGCCAGTCACGGAGCAAATGCTTGTTTAGATTGGGGTATAATGTCATTTTTATAAGAATTGAATTTCAAGTCTTGGTTTTCAGGAACTTTTCTCTTGTTGTACCTGTGAGAAATGCATTGTTAGGGGTAATACAATCTACAGTATTTTTTTCTGTATAGTGCCCCTGTAACTAGGGTAACAATGTTCCAAGTGATTTAGATTAGGATTAAGATAATCTCTTAGATTTGTCTACATTTGCCTTTGCCAATTCAATATAGTTAGTAGCTCTCATGAATGAAAACTTTATTATTACCTTGCATTAATATTCAGTTCACTCTTCTTAAATTCTTGATTTAAATTCACATTTTTTAATCTAAACAAATCTTTTGGAGGTGTCAAGATCTTGGAGCAGTTTTTCAGGGATTTGAACTCAGTTTTGATAGTAGCCATTTATTGACTCTCAAATTAGTTATCGCCATAAAATTTGTATTTTCTGTTCTATCTTATATTTACTCCCAATATGCCTCAATTCTAATGCATTTTGTTATTGCATCTCATCCCTGTCTTGTAAACCTTGATAGAAATTGTTTATCAAGGCTAGTTTTCTCCATCCCAAGTTATGCATAAATTCCCTGGAATTACATTGAAATATGCATTAGTTGTATATATGTGGTCATATCGTCCTTGTTTTCACGAAGTGACGGTAGTGAGGAAAATCGTAACGCAAAGTGAATGCAATTTATTTTCACTACCGTCACTTCGTGAAAACAGCGACGATATATGGTGGAATTTTATCGAGCCTTTGACTATTGCCAAACTTGGATAGATGCTTGCACTTCCCATCTGGTTAATTGGAAAATTCTCCTGTTGCATTTTTCATAGTTTTGGCCCCACGCAGCAACAAGGCATTTTCATGGTCGGATATCGATTGCGAAAGTACAGAAATTGGATCCCGCCACTCTAGAAGACCTGTCTTTATCAGCTCGAGTTTGCCAAATAACCCGCTATTTTCATATTCAAAATTGCATCTTCACCAGACCGATACGCTCATCACAAACTAGCTTGGACGGGTGCAAATTAGCCCGCTTTTCCCAATTAGCAGGATATTTTGGAAACAGCTAGGGCTGATGAAGACGCAAATTAATTGGTTAATTTGCGATCATGATAGTTAAAATTGCGGGTTATTTGGCAAACTCGAGCTGATGAAGACGGAGATCTCTTCTGGTTTTTATCTAGTGAGATATAGAGGTGTGACGATTGATGCTAATGCTCTGATGTGAATCACATTCCCAGCTTTCTCTCTCTCTCTCTCTTCCTCTCTCTCTCTCTCTCTCTCTATCCCAGAAAATGTTAATCAGCTAATGCCAGACTGCTAAATGCACATGAGGTTTCCATCTATATTCAACCATGCATGATATTCCATTGGTGGGGGCGTTCACATTAATCTGGTGGAATTCCATAACCTTGACTTATTAGCTTGTTGGGTCGTGAAAAGCATCTGGAATGGGATTTCTGTGATACTTTGCAAAATATTGATATGACTTTACTATTTTGTATGTCAAAACAAGAGTACTTTTCTTCACAAAGCTATAAATGTCGGCAAATAAGATATTAATTGATATTTTGATATGGCGTTACATGTTTGGGCGGGCGTCTAAATCTTTAATCTGGACTTGGTATAGAACATTCAATTCATGCTGACGATAAGCGGGAAAAAATATCCAAAAGAACTAAGATTTCCACAATATATTGCAAAGAACTTGGCCCAGTTTGGAAACTTTTGTGTCACAAGTCTTTAATAGAAGAGAACAAGTGCATTGGAGAAAACATCATTTTTCATAGATGGAGACATAATGTTTTTCATTCATTTTTATCTTTTTTGGGGAGTATACATTAACATTTAAAACTATTTTGGAGTGTGATTCAAAATTTTAAATTGTTTTAGCAAGTTAAAAAACAAAAAAATGCATATCAGGCTTAGATATGAATAGACTGTAGTATTGTACCTGCCAAATATCTCAATCCACCAAATCTATACCATCGTTGCAAACCTCTCAACAATTTGTTAGAAAGACCTTCTATATCTGGTCTTGGATAATGAGAAAATCAAGAAAGGTTAACATTGTTTTGGTTCAAGTCTGCCATACATTGACATTTGCAGTGAAGCCGTTTAGCATTGATGTACATTAAAAATAGATCTTTGTTAGTCTTGACAACCCTCGGACACCTTCTGGAGTTCAAGGTGTCTCGCTCCATTGAATTGATACCCCATGAATCATTTTCAATGGTGTATGTAAATATCACCACGGTCATGTATCAGTGAGAAGTGACAGTGAGAACAGTTACAATTCAAAAGCGTATGGATGGGACTACACATTCTGTATTGGTAAAGAAAATAGAGGTGACTTTTTTAACTGTCTTTGATGTCCAACCTCTGTGTGAAGTTTCTGTCATATTTGCTTGAATCAACATTCAAGAAAATTCTGCATACATGTATATGGATTTTCTCAAACAAGAAGCATTCTATATAGTCGCGACAATGGATTTATAATTGGATTAACTCTCTCTTTCTGCAAGTTTTATTTCACCTAAATGATATTTAGTTCTATCATTGGAGTGTTTGATGATGCCGCTTGTAAAACAATGTGTGAATATTCGCATCTACTGGCAGGTGATAATTAAAACGAGAACTTTTCCTTCTATATAATTCACCATCTCTCACTTTTTGAGGTTGTGTAATGCTGTTTGTTTTAGTTGTTGATTTCTTGTGAAATATTGGAATGATTATATTGAGAAAGGATGTAGAAACTATACCCGTCCATTTTTCTTCATAACATTCTTGTAGATGTGGGGATGGTAATAATGGAATATTAAAAAGGGGGACTATGTGGCATACACTGTTCTTGTCTGCAAAGCATGACCAGATTTTCCATTTAGATAAATCCTGTCAATAATAATGATAATAATAATGGTGGCTTCTTATATAGCGACATGTCCGTCTCGTTGTGACGCTCATGGTGCTGCCCCAATTATTACAATAGCATCCAGTGTCTGTTCTCTTCTGAATATTTCCTGATGTTGCATTTTGGAGACTTCAATCTGTCTGTGCAGCATGCAGTGCAGCTACTTTACTGATTTTCTTTTTTTTAGGATGAGAGCAAAGGGAGTGAACAGGAAGTAGGAAAGCACTTAAGTGAGAGAGAGAGAGAGATAGAGAGAAAGAGAGAGAAAGAGTTAAAAGCCTTTCCATCTCTCTCGATAGATGATTTTTTCAAGAATCCTCATGTTGCATAGCTTGAGAGAGAGAGAGAGAGAGAGAGAGAGAGCGAGAGATAGAGAGTTAAAAGCCTTTCCGTCTCTCTCGATAGATGATGTCTTCAAGAATTCTCAATGTTGCCTTTTATGAGAGTGCTTGAAAGAGAGAGAGAGAGAGAGAGAGAGAGAAAGAGTTAAAGAGTTAAAAGCCTTTCTGTCTCTCTCCTGATAGATGATGTTTCAAGAACCCTCAATGTTGCTTTTTAGGAGAGTGCTTCTATATTACCATGTTACATTCAGTGCAACAGAAAGTTTGCTGAATCTGGCTTCATGTTGCTCTGACTGAATCATTCATGTTGTTTGAAGGGGAGTAAAATCTTCTAATGTGTCTACGTTGATGTTGACATCTTAAACATATTGTGGCACGGCACACTGAGTAGATGGCTTAGAATTCAAGGCTGTTGGACACATTTAGGATTTAAATGATGATGCTTCTTTCTTCAATTTGGGGGGAGGGGGATCGAGGGGGTGAAGAAATAAGAGGTTATAGGACACAGTTTATTTACTTGGATTGATCTTTGTGTGTTTATTTTTCATAAGCAATTATAATTACAACTTTTGGGGAATAAATTATTGAAATTTGTGAGATTTCTTCAAGCTAAGTATTAAAGGTCAAGCAGATTTTCTAGTATTTTTTAATATTTGAAATCTTTTGCATATTTTTGTAACATAGTAAAGTTAAAGCATTAAGTATGTGATAAAGAGCAAACGTGTTTGGATTAATTATTTTAAATGCAAAATGGCTATGAGTTAGACAATTCCCTTCAGATTAACTAATCCTTTTTTGGGATCAAGTTTGGCCAAAGCTAGGATTTTAGAAGAAAGATTGGACCTTTAGTGGAGCATATTGTGAAGAGAGGATTGTGTTAGCTATTCTATAGTTATGAATGATGGTATTATATATACCCCTCGTGTATATATACTATCCATAGATTTATCACTGATGAGATATGTTTATAGTTCGAGTCAGGGTAATGATGCGTCCATGAGGTTTTATAGGCGTCGGCATGCAAGCAATGGAAGGCGCTAACCCCGCGAAGAGGTCAACGATAACGAAAGAATGTGATGGCTGTCGTCCAGGCCGCGAAGCTTTGACAGTTTGTGGAAGTTGTCCCCTCATCCTTCATTCCGTAACGCTGTCTGTTTGTGTGATAGGATATGTGATACAGCTCTGAGATGAACGTTGGGACCGGGTCAATATCTGCCTTTCATTAAAAAGATATTTCATATATATTTATATGTGGACGGGCGGTACTCATTCTTGTGCTATTTACAAAGATTAAGATACATCTATCATTCTTTAAAACTACTGTTTGTGTTATAGGATATGTGATATAGCTCTCGAGTTGAACGTTTAATTGGATCGGGTCAATATCTGTGTTTCATTGGAAAGATATGTCATATAAGAATATTCATATGGGAATGGGTACTCATTATTTGGGTGCTATTTTCAAAGATAAGATGCATCTATCATTCCTTAATACTACTGTTTGTGTTATAGGATATGTGATACAGCTCTCGAGTTGAACGTTTGGACCGGGTCAATATCTGTGCTTCATTAGAAAGATATTTCATGAGAATATTCATATAGGAACAGGTACTCATTATTTGGGTGCTTATTTCCAAGATTAAAATGCGTCTATCATTCCTTAATACTGCTGTTTGTGTTATAGGATATGTGATGCAGCTCTTGAGTTAAACGTTTGGACTGGCTCAATAATTGTGTTTTATTAGAAAGATATATCATATGGGAACAGGTACTCATTATTTGGGTGCTATTTTCAAAGATTAAGATGCATCCATCATTCCTTAATACTGTCTGTTTACCGTATGTTAAAGGGCATGTAATTTATCTCCTGAGTTGGAACGCTTTCTATGGCCTCAATGCAATATCCGTCTTTCATTGGAATTATATTTCATATTAGAATATTCATATGTGAATGAGTTCTCTTTAGTTGTGTGATATTCAGAAAATGAAGATGTGTGGCATCTATATTTTGCAACACTCTTGATGTTATATCATAGGAAATGTGATATATCTCTTGAGTTGCACGTTTTGGACTGGCTCAATATCTGCCTCTCATTGGAATGATATTTCATATGAGAATGTTCCTATATGAACGGGTACTATTGATTAATGTACTTTTTACAATAACGGATGGATCCATATCTTTCCATAACACCATCTGCTTGTGTTTAATATCGGACATGTGATATATCTCTTTAGTTGAATGACTTTGACCGGCTCGATACCTGTCTTTCATTTAAATGATATTTCATATGATAATATTCATGGGAACAGGGATTAATGATTTTTTTTCTTCTCCAGCTTAGGTATTAGAAATTAGGTATATTGGAGTATATCCTTATGTGAATAGATCTATGAAATATAATATGGTTTATGGAGTAATTATCCGTTCATTCTGCCATTTGT
This sequence comes from Strongylocentrotus pallidus, assembly GCA_030265145.1. Classification (NCBI taxonomy): domain Eukaryota; kingdom Metazoa; phylum Echinodermata; class Echinoidea; order Camarodonta; family Strongylocentrotidae; genus Strongylocentrotus; species Strongylocentrotus pallidus. The sequence goes on from JARBES010000114.1 coordinate 19,011,425, forward strand.
AAACAGGTAAAATCTAGCTTTCATAGGTGTTTGATATTTTAAATCAAGGAATATTTCAGGAAATTTGTGTTATTGAAGTTGGATCTCCATTTGCTTTAATATTTTTTGCGATTTTCCCCTGGCTTTACATCAACTGTGAAGAATTAGTTCTGCCTATATGCTCTTCAAATCCAATGCATGGTACTATTCATTTGGCACTTGGTAGTGTGTTTTTACCATGAAAGAATCTCTGAAAGATGTTTTGCTTTTTCATCACATTACATCTGCCAAACTACATCCTGTGGTACAATACATGATGTGAGAACATCTCTGTGAAAATCTGATCCCACTTTCCCCAGTTGCTGTTTGATGATTTGACCTCCGACCTAGATCTTGAACTTGACCGATGGAGACCTTGGCTTAGACACTGGTGGGAACAGATTAGAATTGCGTCTGAAAATTGTAATTCAGGTGTACCTTGTGTTCAGATCTTTTGGTCTTATAGCATGTGTGTAGCATCGTCTAGTGGTTTGTAGGTTTAAGTAGATAATGTAATGATGCAGATTCGATTTGCCTCTTTGGTATTGGCAAAAACTAGGAGGAATTTCATTCGTTTTAGTTTCTCTATACCAGGATAATAGGAATCATACACATAGGAGAGAGAAGGAAAGAGAGAGAGAGAGAGAGAGAGAGAGATAGAGAGAGAGAGAGAATGTGAGAGAGGGGGAGATCGAGAGAGCCATTTTGAGTAAATGTCTTTGAAATTCCTAGCTTATTTTCTTGTTTAGTATGCATATTGCACAACATTTGCTTTTAATAGTGAGTGGAGATGATGCACACATTGTATTAGGTGTTAGGAATAAATTCAATTACCAGTTGTATACCAATATTTGCATTTGACTCACTTTCAATCAAATTTGTATACAAAACTTAGTGTATTTCCTTAAGAAGTTATTTAAAGATTATCATCAGATAGTAAATTTTGATTTCACATTCATTTCTATTCCTAGCTCCAAGAAAGAAACAAAAAGATGAAAAAATAAACATGAGAAAACAAATATGAGAAACAGAAAACAGCCTTCTCATGGCTGATTTTGAAACCTAAATTTGTAAGTAACCCAAATGCAATATTGACTCATTTGAAACTGAAACTTAAAAATCAATTTATTCTAAAAGTGAAGTTGATAATGATGTTGAACTTTGTGACAGTTGTCATGCTGAAAACACTCGCTTCTCTCAAACCAGACTGTTTCTTCTTAACTCTTTTGAAGACAAATTCTTCTTTGAATTACATTTTTATTCCATAATTTTTCTTCTTCTAAAATAGGCCTTTTATGAGAGAAGAAGAGTCTTGATTCTTGCTTTTTCTTAGTCTGTTAATGACAATATACTTGTAGTAAATTTTATAATTTGCCCTTTCATATGCACAATAATAAAAATGTAAAAGTTTGTCTCATGGCTGTTTAAAAGAACTTTGGTTGTACAGGACCGTAACACTAATTGGAGAAAAAAAAGAGTAGCAAGTAGACAGCGGAGTAATGCATTTGAATGGGTGACTTTGAACTACTTGAACTCCTGATAAAGAATGCAGTCCCACATACTCTTTTTCATGTCCCCATCTCAAGGATAACACTAAGGGTATACTTGTCCTTGACACTTGAGTCTTATTTACCATCGACAGGAAGCCTGAATATCGTCTGGGTTCATCTTCACTTCTCAAATTGACATGTTTGTAATCACATCCAAACATTTTGGTGCGAAATGCCCTGCGGGCTTTAGGGCTGGCATCAGAGCATTTAGTGTGGAGGATAGGGTTTCCACGGTGACGGGGATGGATGCTTTGAAGAATAGGATCGACCCCTAGTTTTCTGCATGGTAAGCTTCTCCATGAACATTTGAATTGTAAATATCCTCTCAGCGAAGGTGCTATTTATCTTCCTGTCTCATCTATTCGTTTCAGCTGCATACCTATCTGTCTTTCTCACTTTCTATATCCTTATCTTCATCATTTTTTAAAATTCACTTTTGTATTTTTCTTGTTTCTATAGGTTTTTTTTTTCATTGTATATATGTGTGTCTCTTCTCTGTTATGTCCACAATCCCTTTTTCTATTTATTTTACAGCCTCTCATTAATACATCCTCTTTAATAGCCATCTCTAAGGCTCTGTTTAATCTGTTTTTCTGATCCTTCTGCCCCCTTCTCTTTTTTTCTTTAAAAATCTACCTCCGAAGACTATCTTTCTTGACCAATTTGTCAATTTACAAATTAACCATCACTTATCAAAAAACACATCCAATTATTTACTTAAGTATATTTTTGGGCTTCCTTTTGCATGGGTCCTTCAATCTATATTTTTACAGCTTTTGTGCAAGAATAGCTTTAATGCGACAGAGTAAATTGAATAACCTAGAAAGCTCTCTATTTACCTACGGGCCAGCTGGGAGACACTGTGTTTTGTTTTCCCCTCCTGTCGGACGTACGTGTTGAGAATACTCTAAATTGAAGAGCGAGTGACATCTTGTCCTTTGAGAGTCTCCACGAGCATGCTCGGAATGATAAAGTCTTGTTCACGTATGGCGTGGTAAATCACCGCAAAACTGCCGCTGCATTCTTTTTAAACGTCTATTTATAAATGGGAACTGCGCGCAACAAAGGACTTGCACATATTCACCGAGCTCTATATTATAAATTAAAGAAATCTGAAGATTATTAAACTTTACTTCATCATTTGAAAACAGTCGTGGTTTGCCGCATCATTTCTGAACGAGCCTTAAGGGAGAGGATTAAAAGGGATGATGGAAAAAATTGTTGTTTTTGATAGGTTTTTAGTGATGAGATAATGTTTGGAGCCAGAAGGGCATTATCTCATATTCCTTATTAAACACAGAATTATCACCCAGCTGGCTTCAAATACATGTAGATGATATGTAAAGATGAGATCCTTCTAGTCTAGTTATTGATCCAGGATGTTTATGCATATAGTCCACAACAGAGTTGTCATATGACGATGGAATGGTATATGGCAGGTCTAAACTGCATGTAATTGTGGTATTAATACTGGTAGATTTGTTCTCTAGTTTTGTCTCTGATGCAATGAAAGTGCATGGCTTTCAATTTGGTTGGTATTTTTGGTTCAGTTTCAATTGTTCTGAAAGTCATGGTGTTTCTCTTTCTTTTTTGTTACTATAAATGTTGATATTTGGTTTGCAATCCTGATCAGTTATGATTATGATTCGCTTGTTTTTAGATGAGTAGTGCATATTTATGGATTGTCATTTTGCTTCCCTTATTAAAGCGGAGGATGATTTATAAGGATGACTTTGTGAGATGTTTCTCGAAGAGTGGTACAATTTCAGCTTTTAGATATCATCTTCCAGTGATTTTCCAGTTACAGATTGAATGGCTTCTCCCTGGAGCCTTTTCAGTCTGTTAACTGGTGGACATATCTTCTTTTATTTCCTGAAAAATCAGAGCAATCAGATATCTGAACAAATGAGACTAGAAAGGATTCTTCCAGTATCTATATTCATAAGGAGGTTTT
>JARBES010000114.1:19139367-19150908 GCA_030265145.1 Strongylocentrotus pallidus
GTTACTGCTGTTCGTCCCCTGTTCGTCCGACCTAGCAACACAATAAATTGATGCAGTATATCAATGCATTGAAGAAGAACATCTAATGTTCAAAGGACAGTGTATATGTGAAATAGTTGTTAGCATCAATCATCACCCATGACGCCATTGTATTGTCCATTGAAATCAATGCGACATTTCCAGTTGAAACCAGTTTGGTCGTGCAGGTACCATGTTTCAATAGCCTACAGGCTATTATATAGCCATTCATCGTCGTAACTGAACCATACAGGAGACAGGTTCACATTATTCTGATAAGCCTTGATAATTAAGCTATAATTCTTTATTGACCACTTGAGGATTACGTGACATAGCAACACAGTCTTACAGGTATGCTGTAGTGACACTTTTAAGTACATTTAATATTTTGTCTCCATAGCTTCTGAAAAGAGATTTCTCTTCTATCACATTTTGATCATGTCTGTACATTAAATTGAAAATACGACAGCGTGGGAACAAAATTAATATTCAAACAAAACGATATGTATTCCCTAACAGACTACAATATTTAATAAAGTCAAAATACCAAAGAAATAATCATAAAGATATATTTTGTTTGACTCACTTGGTTACATGGAGATTCTCTCTTTTTTCGATACAAATACACATTGAAATCACTGCCACTTAATAACAAATTGTCTATACATACCAGATATATCTTTCATCCTCATATTAATATTGAAAAAACATTTTTTTTAGAACTACACCAAATACAGGAACCCAGTTGCTCAGATTTTCGGAGAAAATTTCTTGCTTTATCAATGTTACTATTCAGTTGAGTGCATCACTTTTATTTTCTTCAAAACCAAAAAACCAAATCTATTCATAAATCCATCGTGCTGTCTCATTCCAATTTTTTTAAATACTAAATTCACATTCACAAAAGAAGTGAACAATATTTTCTAACTCTCTTTTACAAAAATGAAAAAAAAATTGTCATTTAAATTAGCATAGTTTCTCCTTGTACATCTTGCTTGTTTATTGATATGATTAATAATTATGATTGACAAACTTAAAAAATGAGCACGTTGAAACATTTTACTCCTACAAATTCAAGTAAAGAGCTTGAATTGATGGATACGATATTAATTAATGATTTTTGTTTAAATATATTTTTAGTTGGGGGGGGGGGGGGGGGCTTGATGGGGTTGATTTCAAATGTTGATAACTGCGATCTGCGGACTAGTGTCGCTCTGTTCAACTTTCTAATTGATGTGTCATAAAGATGACGAACATATTTCCATATCACCCTAAAAAACAGAAAAACAGCGGTTCAAACTTAATTTTTGAAAATGTACATGCAATGTGCATATAAACTGGTTTCAACTTGACATCGTGGCTTTCTCGCATTAAATATATTAAAAATATTATTCAGCTGAAATAATGTTAATGTGAGCTTTGATAACGCTTAGAAAGGGTGGTAAATTTTATCTTGACTGTTTTGCAAATGAAAATAAAGCCGAACAGATCTGAAATTTGATTTCACACTTTTTTACCAAAATAATGAACAAAGATTTGTTCATTTTGAAAAGATATACTGTTTGATATTTCCGAAGCTTTAGGCAATCTTCACCAAATCCGTGTGAAAACGTCAATCCGAGAATGATTTAAAGGGACATTTTTGTAAGTTTTGCCCAGGGTTCAGACATGTAGAAATACTGTAAGCACGCGTGACCACATGTTTGCCAGACACCCCCTAAACGAGGATTTCTTCAGAAGCCAACATACACCCTAAATGAGGATTTCGCGTGTTTCCCCCCCCCCCCCCAAATTCACACCCTAAACGGGTATTTCACAAAAGTGTACTCCTTAACAAGTATTGTAAAATTGTAACCCCTTGAGTATTTTGAAGTACGACAGAGATTACCATTTAAGTTGTTGACAATGTAAAATAAATCAAATTCATACTAATATATACTCATCCATAGTGATAAATGGCGTCTAAAATTTTTCTCCTCGACAGATTTTAAAAATCCGGATTCGAGAAGACCTGCGTTTGGCCCCCTTTTACACTACGCTTGCAAAATTTCAACAACAAAATACCAGCCCTTTATACGCGTGTTCTTGGTCACGCATGCTTAAAGAATTTATATCTGACTGAGACCCCCGAGAAATGTTGGCACAGTAGAACCGGTCAGAACAGGCTACATGCTCGAGGAGTCGAAGTGATGATATAGATTTCATCAGGGACTTTTAGATTTGCGTGGACTGATACGTGTGACGTCCATTCAAGGCAGTGCATTAAAAGGACGTAAATCGTAGCAATCCACGTTGTCGTTCGGCAAATCTAAAAGTCCCCCAATGGCAAGTGCTGCCAAAACGTAGGTGTAATATTTACATGAGTATTGAGTCTAGCTGGTGAGCCGTGTTAGCAATATGACAATATGAATGACGCACAAAGGCACCCCTGTATGGCGGGCTGTACATGCCATTATTATGTACAAAATACACATACATTCGTCTATCGATTTATAACTTTAACCAATCAGTTTTAAAACAATAAATTGTATAACTATACAATAATATATCTTCGAATGGATGTATAGTTTTTTATTATTATTATGATACTTCGGCCCGCACGCTGAAAACTATACATGCTTTCATCAGTGCTTCGTGGACGTATAGTTTCTTTGCATAAGTTTCTACTTGATGATACTTTGATATTTTATGTTAGGGAACCTAAATTAAAAGCTATGTTTTCCTAGGTTTCATCCACAATACAGCACACAACTATCTTCTTAGTCTCAATATACTTTACTGCATTGTTTATACCATATTATGAGTATTTCTCGTTTGTTAATATTTTAATTAGAATGACTAGTCTTTGTAAAACATATAAAACTTTGTAAATTTTATTTGCTGATATTGTGGAAATAAATGAAATGAAATGAAATAGTTGCATATTTGTATGATTGTATAGTTGAATATTTAGTTGTATGGTTGTATAGCTTCATGCGTTCTGATTGGTTAAAACTACATGTATACAATTATTATTGTATAGCTATTCGATTAAAAATGAATGTCTAGTTGTGCATAATAGTGGCGCGTACTGCCGGTCATATCCTTGGGTGGAACGCCTCAAGCTTGGTACTATTTTTACCAGATGTTGCGAAACGACAACGTACTGTTATTTGGGTCAAGTCCATTCTTAAGTCAATCCTAGGACTGAAATTAATGTCCTAGTTTTAATTATGTGGTTTTCATGACATCGAAAGTATGGCAGTTTCACATTTATGGAAATTATATGCCCGCATATAATTTCTCTTGACAATCATAGTTTTACCTGTGAGTATAGAATCGCATCACCAATATACAACATGCTTTTGTACAATGAAGAAAAACAGCAAAATCGTATCTCGCTGTCCGTTTTAGAAAAGTCATCAGTAAATTTGAAACATATTTTCAACTGGCCTGTATATTATGGAAAATATGGATTTCATCAACGTTGGGAAAATAGATCACTTTACAAATGCATTCATATTTGATGCATGCTATGACAGATTAAAAATCACAATTAAAAGCCATTTAAAAGCTTACAATCGGACATAAATATGGTCTTGTAAATCATTTAAAATCTTTTTCAAATTTTCTAGTAAGTCACGTAAACACAAGGATTTTACACCCGTCTTGCATATAAGATCAAAAATAATCATTAGACCACATCTTGGGGGAAATGTGAATTCATAACAATTACAAAAACTCGCGTACGAAATTATGTGAATATGAATGCAAATTTAATTTGAAATCCTCCTGCAAATAATAGGAATACAATGACTTTGAATACATATTTAATTTGAACTCTTCTTGTGAAAACGTATTCAATTTGAACTCTTCGTGTGAATACATATTCAATTTGAGCTCTTCTTATGAATACATATTCAATTTGAGCTCTTCTTCTGAATACATATTCAATTTGAACTCTTCTTGTGAATACATATTCAATTTGAACTCTTCTTGTGAATACATATTCAATTTGAGCTCTTCTTGTGAATACATATTCAATTTGAGCTCTTCTTGTGAATACATATTCAACTTGAATTCTTCTTCTGAATACATGGTCATTTTGTAAATTGAAACAAACCATTTTATTAAATTCTTATCAGATACCATCACGTTCAAGAATGGATCATGACGCAGAGCTCAAACGTTTGGCCGCCGAGTTCGATCGAGATGACGTTTGGTCTCTTGTTCAGGAGCTGGGTCTTGATGAGGAGACGATTCGCAATCTCCAAGGGAAACCGGGTTCCTCCACCATCACTGTTGAAACGCTGATGCGGACTTGGATGGAGCAACATTCCGAAGGAAAAGATAATCTGGAGACATTGGATGTTCTTGAAGATAAACTGACGGCGTTTAGAATACAGTCAACTGAAGTGGAAAAAGGTAAAATATGATGATGAATGATGATGATGATGATGATGATGATGGTGGTGGTGATGATGTTGATGATGATGGTGGTGATGTTGATGATGATGGTGATAAAAATGATGGAGTTGATGATGATAAATAAATCAAAGAAAGAAAGATAAAGAATAAACGACTAATTGAATAAATATATATTGGCGACAATGACAGTGATAATGATGATATTCTTGTATTGTCATAGCTTTTCATCAATTTTTGATCCTGTAATGAAATATTTATATATATATATATATATATATTTACTTATGCTACTGTCACAAAGGTTCGTACGAATCTCCCTGTTTTTCCATTGTCTTCCCGAATTTCCATTGTCTGAAAATCGTTCATACGGCATTCGTAGCAGTTCGTATGGCATTTGTGACCGAGGCTTTAGGCTGCCTATGAATGTACAGAGTGGAACATAGGGTTACCTTATTTGGAGACAGATCTGTTTGATAACAATGCCATCAGAACAATCGTTCCACATGTGTGGTTTATTTAGCTCAATAACTTTTGATTCAGAGTCCTAAAAAATATGCCAGATGCAGTGAGAAAAAAGGGCAACATTTCTGCACTCACCTGCATCCATTTTTTGCTTCATGACTATATTGTGTTTGATGCCAGGAATTCTAAACAGGTTGAATAAGCTTCACAATCCTTAAATTGGTAACATTTTGAGATATTCCAAATCATTGTTTCCCGCCAAAGTTTGCCATTTTGCAATTTTGTATAAACATTCTCGCCCATTTATATTTTCTTCAGATACATTACATTACATTTTAAGAATGTAGCAATAAAAGGAAAAATATTGTTGTTGCCAATTTGAGAAGAAATATGTGATCAATTTAGCCCTAAAATAAATGGTGTTCTGCCTAGAGGGTTAAAATACTTCCATCTAAATATAGAATGGCTCTCTGTCCCATAACGTCAACGCTTAGAATTCAAAATTAATTAATGGGAGGTGACTCGCACGTGTTCTAATTGTTAGTAGTGTACTAGCGTTTATATGGTTAGCACATGTGCCACATCTGCAGTCGTTGGTGGGAGGCCAGGCTATACTAGTACTAGTAGTAGACTAGTAGGCTACCGTTTCCGCAAAGCCTAACAATTTTTTGGCTTGAATTTTTTTACAAAAACTATGACGCACATTTCACTTTGAATTTTAAGAGTGTATAGGCACTATGTGGCCCCATAATTAAAACAGTTTGTGAATAAGCACTGTTTATATAAATTTGGTCACAAACATAATCACAGAGTAAATGCACCACTGTGTGCCTAAAGAGTCCTAAAGCGTGTAAAAAAAACACCGGGTTTTTTTGTATTTCACTGTGGCGATTTTAGCATTGGAATATTGTTTCTTCGGTATTCTCACGGTAATAATTATAGAGCATGCGTCACAATGTGCACAGTTACATCATGTGAACACTATCTCGCTGTGGTCACCAAAATATTCTCAGAGTGTACAAATCCCAATGTTGTTACAGTATTTGAATATCATAGGCTATTTTCGTAATGAAATCAAATTTAATGCATACGTCTTTAGCCATGTTCAGATGGGGGCTTCCTAGTCGGCGTCAGTTAATCCCTGCAGCAGTAAATATCCCATAAATGTGTGACTGTCTTACAACATGAGTTTTCCATACCCTCTTACTGGGACCAACTTACCACGATTAAGTTAACACGACCTTCCAGTGACCCAGTCGTACTCAGCGCAACTTCTGAAAGTCAGGGGCGAATCCAGGATTTTCCAAAAAGGAGAAGGGGGGAGCGGGAAATGTACGATATTGGGAGCGCGAAGCCTTTCCGGTATGGGGTCCGACAATTAGTATGCAATTTGCATTCTGATTATTGAAATACAATTATTCGTAGCAGGTGAACGAATTAATTTGTAACGAGGCACATCACAAAGATTTGTGCATTTAATATTATCGCATTACGAAAATTATTTATTGTGCACTGTGGCCACATAAATAATCACATAATCATCTGTATGTCCCCTCCGTATGTTCACAGTACAGCCATAGTGTGTGAACACTTTATCTGCATTGTGGGACACTATCCTTGCTGTTTGGGTGGTATGTGCATGATGCATGTATAAGTATACCACAGAGATAGTAACGCAATGTGGGCACCATATTTGATCACAACGTTACTACGAACTGTGAACACTTTTTGTACATAAACTGTGGTCACATGAAACCACAGTGTGTACACTCCACAGTGAGTTGACATAGTGTGAACGCACTTTCGCAATCGAACTACAGGGCATCAAAATTATATATTTCCGCTCAGTTGGTCGGCGCCCTACATGAAAAGTTTGAATGGAAAATTGTAGATCCACGGTATTACCTTCATGTCATTCTTTTGTATTCCTTCAGATGATGAAGCCACCTCTGATGACGCAAACGGTGGAGAAAAAAGAGGGAAGAAAGGATTCAAGCGATGGGGTATCTTAGTCGGTCTCTTCTTTGTTTCTTTCATCGAGGTTGGATCAATAAGAACATTATCACTCATCCTCGATGACCTCACTCGTCAGTTTGGTGTCAGCACGTCATATCTATCTGTTATATACGGCTCCGTGTCTGGTATATATACTATCCTAGGTAAGGAGGAGAATAGGACATCCATTATAATATATTATTAAAATGTATGTATGTATATATATATATATATATATATAATGAATCATTTCAAACTAAAAACGCTATTACAGTTTCCTTGGAAATGAATCTTTGTGCTATTTAGCTCATATTTCATTCATAATTATATATAGGAATTCGGGATTGGAAAAAAAAATCACTTTTAAAGCATTCACGAAGGTTAATATGCCTGCATTTCAAGCAGCTTCGAATGTTTTCTTGGTAAGACGTTCCGCCTCTCCATTACCTATATCGCAGGATTTTATGTGGTTCCAAATGCGCACCTCAATCTCCCACCACCAATGTAGGGCCTACCTCTGAATGCAGGAATATGGCGGTCTGCTAACTCAGATTTTTAAGAGCGATATCTCTATTTTCACTGGCAGACAGTAGCCCTACAAACAAAATTATAACTTGTCATTATTTTCTGAAAAGGATGTAGAGTTTAAGAGACTTTTATTCCAAAGTCATAAATTAATGTCGCATTGTATTTACTTATTTCGTCGTCACAGCTTTTCTGAACACATACCTGCTCCGATGGTTCTCTGTTCGTCAGCTAACGATGGTCGGCGGAGCTATATCAGCAGCAGGGCTTGCCTGTGCTTCCTTTACTCAAACGGTTCCTCAAGTTACTGGTGCTCTCATAGCCTTCGGTAAGTGTTGATTACTGTTTGCCGAACACGTGTTTAGAAAATTCCATTGTGTGTTTACGTTTTTATGGTCTATGTTTTTACTGAAAAACTTAATGATTTTATTTTTCTGTTTATCTTCTTCATTTAGGTGCTGGTTACATCTTCATCATTCTACCAACATACACTTGTCTCAACAGCTACTTCTCCGATCGGTTCGAAATAGCTACTGGTATCATGACATCGGGGGGAAGCACTGGAGTTATGATCATGCCGTGGATCTTTGAAGTCCTTCTTGACATGTACGGCTGGCGAGGTGCTATTTTATTACTGGGAGGAGTTAATGCCCAGTTCCTCGTTATCGGGGCGCTGTTAGAGCCAGTTCGTACCAAACCACTTCGCACCAAGACAAAATCAAATGGGTCTACAACCCCAAAGGACGCTGATTTTCAGGCACATGATAACATCAGTTTCAAGCATGATTCAGCTGACGTCAAGGAAAGTATAAACACGACGATTCATAGTTGTCAGGAGCTTGAGATGGTTTGTCTAAAGGATGAGGGCGTTGTTCAACGTCGTTCCCATGCTGCTGAAGGTGATGTTGATGCCACCCCCGACGTTGCAACTGTAACCTCCAAAGAGAAAGATGACGAAGTGGATACAAGGAATGTGGGCTGTCTTTGGAAGTGGCTCAGGAAAATCATCAAATTTTTGGGCCTTCGGATCTTTGGAGAACGTCCCCTAATGATCGTTGTCTGCTTCCAGATACTCCTCTTCGCTCTACCGTACGCTACTTGGCTTCTATTTACCATCCCCAATGCCCAAGCCAAAGGCCTCTCAGACTTCAGGTCCGCCCAGATCTCACTCGCTGGTGGAATTGCCAACTTCTTGGGCCGCTTCGCAAGTGGATTCGTCTTCTCCAAGAATATTCTTCCAGTCGAAGTATGGTACTTGCTTGCGAACATCGTCACAGCAGCGGCGTTTTTCGTGAACTTCTTCGCCGAACCGTTTTGGTTTCTGACGATTCTCGCAGTTGTGTTTGGTTTCGTGATGGGTTTTAACATCCCTACTATATTCGTTCTGGTGAAGAATACGGCTGGGAAGGAGCGCTACGAAACTGGTTTAGCCTTTTTGCATCTCTGTTATGGGCTTGCATTTCCACTTGCTGGTTTTGTTGCAGGTAAGTCGGTTTGTCATTTTTGACCGAAGTGTTAAAAAGAATGCTTTCCGAAGAACGAGCTATTATGGAGACACGTATTTTAAAAACAATACGTCATTTACAATAGGTGAAAAATGAGAGGACACAATGCTTAACATTACCGGGGGGTGTTTCACAAAGACTAAGTTTGACTTTAAGTTGGACTTAACTATGGCAGGCTGTTCATGTCACTGGTTGCTGTCACCATCGGTCTCTCAATTGTGATCTTTAGATCAAAAAAGGTAAATTCTGTAGATTTGTGACTGCGATTTGTGCGTTCCTTGAGAAACCAATGCCAGGAATGGTTAGAGGAACTGACAGGCCTGCCATAGTTAAGTTCAACTTAAAGTCAATCTTAGTCTTTGTGAAACGGTCCCCTTGTACGTATATTTTTTTTAATGAACAATCATTAAGGAATAATTTAGTCTTCTGCAGTGACAAGAAGAAGTCATTTTTACCCTCGATGTAAGAAATAATTATTTTGGCAAAATAGTTTTCAACGATTCCTCATGTTACACTTTTATTTTCCACTTCTTTCACAGCATTCATTATAATGTAGCGTGTGTTCTATTTTGTAATCGCCCGGGTTCAGATTCTCGAAACCTTCAATAATTAACTAAGTTCGTGGATCATCCATCGAAACACAAGTTTATATTGGATGGTTTCAAGAAAACTCATATTGAAAGCCAAAAATCTGGTTGCCGTCTGTTTTCTCTCTTTTAATTAGTAAATAAGTAATGTACGTCCATTACTAAATATCGACATTTTGTAATACTATTTATTTAAAAATCTATTTTTGTCTTCTATGATTTGCAGGAAAGATCTATGACGGAACACAGTCTTACAACGCTGCGTTCTGTATTATGGGCGGGTTAGCACTTGCTGCGGGTGTCGCTGTGATTTTGCCGCTCCTGGGCTCAAGATTCGGAAAGATATTGAAGAGATGTTCATGTTCATGTGCCTGAAATTTGATGGATGTCCGCCTGCAGTTTTTAAGTGTCCACCCTTAATCACGAAGGTGTTATACACGATTGAACACAAAACCCCTATTTTGTTGGAAACGAGACTTTAATTGTATTTAAAGAAAGACAAAAGAGTTTTGGAAAGTACAACATTATGTTAGCCAATTCAAGAAGGATCACTATCAAGGAATCCCTATTTTTGGAAGTTGATCGGCTTTATAGGCGAACTCATTTTCAGTATTTCAAGGTTTCATGAAAAAGTTATTTCAGCAGTTCGATATCGTGGCTTGTCAAGTAGATTTACCCAAATACTATGTAATAGTTTTATATCGCTGCTTGTCACGAAAATTTACCCGGATACTATGTAATAGTTTTATATCGCTGCTTGTCACGAAAATTTACCCGGATACTATGTAATAGTTTTATATCGCGGCTTGTCACGAAAATTTACCCAGATACTATGTAATAGTTTTATATCGCGGCTTGTCACGAACATTTACCCAGATACTATGTAATAGTTTTATATCGTGGCTTGTCACGAACATTTACCCAGATACTATGTAATAGGTTTATATCGCGGCTTGTCACGAAGATTTACCCAGATACTATGTAATAGTTCTATATCGCGGCTTGTCACGAAAATTTACCCAAATACTATGTAATAGTTTTATATCGTGGCTTGTCACGAAAATTTACCCGAATACTATGTAAAAGTTCTATATCGCGGAATGATTATCACGAACATTTACCTAAATACTTTGTAATAGTTCTATATCGCGGATTATCACGAACATTTACCTAAATACTTTGTAATAGTTCTATATCGCGGCTTGTCACGAACATTTACCCAGATACTATGTAATAGTTTTATATCGCGGCTTGTCACGAACATTTACCCAGATACTATTTAATAGTTTTATATCGCGGCTTGTCACGAACATTTACCCAGATACTATGTAATAGTTTTATTTTGCGGCTTGTCACGAACATTTACCCAGATACTATGTAATAGTTTTATATCGCGGCTTGTCACGAAAATTTCCCCAAATACTATGTAATATAGCGGTTCTATAGCGGATCATAGCGGTTCTTGGAAATGTCCACAAAATCAACTTTTCAAATTGGATGTAAAAATTGCGTTTTCCAGAAAAAGAAAATATGATAGCAGCAATAATCAACGCCTCATCTTATATTAGGAGAAATTCAACAACGTTACTTTCCAATTTCTTCTCCTTGAGTTGCAGTACAGGTCACCGTCAAGTGTATTAGGGACTTTTAGATGTACACGACGAGAGCGTGGACTGCCGCGTGTGACATTGTGTTAATTCACTGGGCCGTGTCCGGCAGTGCCTTAAAAGGACGTCACATTACCTTAAAAGGATGTCACATTACCTTAAAAGGATGTCACACGTGGCGGTCCACGTTTTTGTCGTGTAAATCTAAAAGTCCCCATTACCGTAATTTTGAGGCGCAGTGCATATGTATGTACAATGTCTGGTAAAAGGTATAGTTATTTGCGTGCCTTAAAAAACTAAATTTATGTGGAGTATAAACAACCGATATAGATGCGTGTAATGCCATCAGCAAAATCGTCGCATTTCTGAAATGGCTGAATTGATAAAAATTGAACACCCTGGGGGGGGGGGGGGGGGGGGGGGGGGGGGGGGGGG
>JARBES010000114.1:19751183-19761736 GCA_030265145.1 Strongylocentrotus pallidus
TTTATGTCAATTTTTTTCATATTTCTGAAAATTATTTTGAGAAAAGGAATGGTGATTTAAATGCGCATGTGCAACTGGTATGTACTCATACTAATAACTCCATTTTGGTAAAAAATGGATTTAGCGCCTTTTGGAATTAAGCTCTTCATATTGAGAGCCAAATATATTCAGATAAAATCGTAGATAACATCATATACATAAATATTCCTGACAAGCACTTAATCATGTTTAAATGCATGAGATCAAATCAAATTACACACATGTATATTCCTGTAAATCAGTATTTACCTTCTTCCACTTTTAGTAATATTCACATCTGTTGTCAGAGTTTTATTTTCCTCTACTTCTAGTCTGTATTTCAACATAAACAAAAAATATTTGCTTATTCTTTTCGGTACTACATTTTTATTAAATTGATTTACAACAGATAATACATACTTCGACCTCTTACAAGAGTGTTATGTTAAGAATTGATAGTTTCCTTCTGAGGGTGTGATATTTGATCTTATGCATGCGATACGTGACCTTACACATAATAGTGATCAGATACAACCATGCTGTGCTAGACTTAAATCTTTGTTATTTTTTATTACAGTAAGTAATGCAGCCAAACAACACCACAATACAAGAGGGATGTTAAATCCAAAATCAATCAATATTATTGTCTGTTATGTTGACTCCTTGTAATCTTATATGACTTCATGCTCGTCTGGCTCTAAACAGACACTATGATGAATATCAAGATAAACAAGGCAAGGAAACGCTGTGTGAAATATGTTTTTGTGAGATAAAAGGGTGAGATAAAAAATGAACTTTATTGAGCCGTTGAGATGCTGCCAATCAAACGTAATTCTCATGTACAACTTTCATAGGTTTATGACTAATTGACTTGTATTACTAGTAGCATGTACATTTGACGAGTTTAATTCCAAAAGGAGCTAAATCCTTTTTTGTAACTTTAGAGAAAAAAGAAGTTGTTTACCAGATTTTGTACAGGCATCTATGGAAAGGTGATATTAGAAGGTGCATTTTTTCATTATTGTTCCCAAAATTGAGGTAAATAATTTTGTTGAAATGTTCTGATATCAAATAATTCAATTTTCATCAAACATGGATTTAGCTCCTTTTGGAATTAAGCTCTTCATTTGTAGGTGTCATGTGAATTATTAAAAGCCTTTGTATAGAAGACAAGTTTGTGAGGTTTGAGCATGATCCTTAGCCACGTACTAAGTGGAGAATCAAAATTTATGATCCGTTTCCTTGGCAACGGACATGACCCGCTAGTCTCCTGGTTTTACAGTGTTTATATTCGATGTATCAGTGACTGTATTGGAAAATAAATTATCATCATACATGTATGCACGTGCTACATATTCTTAATCATTCAATGTAGTCGTGAAAGTTACTATGTTCACGTAATCTTTTCATTGCATGGAGGTGGTTTATGTCAACATATTGCAATTTTTTGTTTTTTTGTTATTCTAACGCCCACACCACGCCGTCTTCTATTATAATGAAATAATAGAATCGAGCTGCAAATGAAATCAGGTTTTTTGTATTGGTTCGTTAGCTATGACTTCCACTCGGGGGAGGGGTTAGTTCCAATAGACCACCGTATCAGTGTTTGGAATTATATTATTTAAGTATAAAATACAAACAAACAATTCCAGAAATAAAATGCTTGGACACGATTTAGATTACGATGTCACTAGGCAACTATTTAATTAATATGAATGACAAATCTCATTCATCAAATCAGAATCATAGAAATAATACAACTTATATATAAATATTGCAATAAATATATTTGCAGAGTATTCTTAAGAGTTAAAGGGAGACTTAATGCTTACTTAATTAATTGGGGGAACCGGGACTTGACGGGTACGAAGCTGGACGTGACTTGGAGGGACTAGCTGGAACTTGGCTGGAACGGAGCTGCATGACGTGACTTAGCGAAACTAGAACTCGACGGGTACAAGAACGGAGCTGGACGTGACTTTGACTAAACTGAATACCTTAAATACTGAAGGTGTATTTCGTCAAGGTGAATTGTTGAAAGTCAGAATTTGCTCAACCTCTCGAAGTGTCTAAAACTGTTGCTTGACTTCTCTAAAGTCCAAATCTTGAAATATATTATATACTGGATCTTGAAGGGCTGATGAATTAAAGATTCTGGATCAGGAGGAGAAGGGTGGGGAGGTTCCAGGTGGGGGTTTCCAAGTGAGGATTTCATGCAAGGGATGGGGGTTTTATACCTAATTACATATTGACAATCTCGATTCCGAGATCTCCTCCTACAAAATAGTCTTACACTAAACTTAACTATTTCATTTTAATTACAGTAGGTGACTGGGTGGGCATAACACTTGATGGACACCCAAACAGTGGTTCTGAACAATTAATCCTAACATTCTGATTGGGCGAAAGTAAAAATAAGGGGAAGGAATGAAAAATACAAATGCTCATTGGACAGTTGGGGATATCCCAGGCTACTACTTCTACTGATGACTCAACTCTTTTACCAAGAAATTAAATACTTAATCTACCAGCCCGATCTGGTATTTGTAGAGGGATCAAGTACTTGCCTGTTTGTACTCAAAGATTGTCAACACATTAACTTTCTTTCTCTTTGTTTCTAATCATTGGGCATTGTGACAATAAATCTAAGTCTTAAGTTCTGTCACCGCACCAACACTGGTTGAATAGGGGCTTTGTCTACTATCTCATGTATGGCTGAAGGTCATAACTGAAGGTCATAACCCAACTCTGTACACATGTAACTTTTCTATGTGAACAGATTTAATCCTAACTTTTCATTCATGTGAATTGACCTAAACTCTAATAAATAAGGGGCATTCCCATTCTCTACAAACATCTTATTCTTGAAATATTTGGACCAGTGGAAAATGACCAGGTATCATCTCACTGTAGTTTGCTGACCTCAAGTAGGAAGAAAGATGATAAAATAGGAGAGAGAGATAGATAGAGAGAGAGGATCAAAGGGAGATATCTCTACTTTGCTACATCATGAACATTTAACTGCATGTTCAGAATGACCAACTACAAATGAAAAATTATATAGACTATTCTTGCCTAGGTACCTTGTATAAAGACATATTTGGTCACAATTCAAGAGGATTGTTTAATCCAAAACCATCGTTTAAACCTCTGATTTTACTCTAGGTTCAGTTAATTTGAACAAAAAGAATTATTTTTAAAATGCAACCAAAATACTGTTTGTTTTTTATTGAAGATGGACAAAAAGTTATTGTTAATTTTGGTGCTTGCTCCAATGCTTTTGCTTCCCATACTAAATTGATGGTTTAGACCACATTCCAGGTTAAAAATAGACCTATAAAATAAGACCATGTGTTGAAACATCTTTGTGAATTTGGGCCGTTCTGCGCAATGCATTTAGATTTTAGCTATTTCATTTGATACAAACTTGATTTTGATTTCTTTCATATTTCTCTCTGCCATCTTCAGATTCTACACTCAGCGCAAGTCCCCCCATGCTAGGGGTGGGCCAGCTCCGGAAACCTATGGTGGCTTCTATGCAAACCCTGCATTTGAAAATACCAATACCAATGACTTCTTCACACAACCAGCTGCTAATGGTCAAAATCAAGTGAGTATTACAATAATTAGGTCTTGCTTTCTTTTCCTTTTTCCGCCTCTTTTCTCTTTTTTTCCCCTTTTCTTCTGTTTTCCATCATTTTCTTCCTTTGTATTTACTTCTACCTCTTTTTCCTTTTATTCACTTTATCTAAAACCATGTCTGTATTAATTGCGCATTTTAAGTAAGACTTCTGTTTGACATTAAATTCATCATCATCATCATTTTATTTATCTCTTGTATTCTGCCTGTTTATGCTCTTCCCTTTACCTTTTTTTTTTTCTTCTCGAATTCCTTTTCCTTTCCCCATTTCCTTTCCCCTTTCCCTTTTCCCTTTTCAATTGCCTTCCTCATGTCTAGTCACTTTCATCATTATTCATCAATTTCGAGAATAAATTTCTTATCATCTGTTGTGTCTTGTCATCGTGGTATAGCTGCTGCTTCCAGCATCAATGTTCTCCATCTATAAGCACCTTCAGGCTTAACTTCTTCACATCTTTTCTGAATTTTAGTTTAATCTCATTGCATTTCTTCAACTACCTATTTATTTCTTCAACTACCTATTTATTTCATCCTCTTATGTATCCTTTTTTGCCGATAGCAGGCAGCTGGAGGAAGCCTTTTTTCTTGTCATCACTTCCATAAATTCTGTATAATTTGTCCCTATTTTCACGAAGTGACGTTAGTGAGGACAATCGTCACGCAAATTGTATGCGATTTTCCACACTAGTTACCGTCACTTCGTGAAAATAGGGACAAATTGTCTGCTCCATTTCCATAGGGTGGAAACATGAATTCTTAGATAGGTCAGGGGACAGATTCGATGATCAATATTATACTTGCAGAATGGAAATAATTCCATATGAATTGGGAATAAAAACTCATCATGGTTTTGACAGAACTTGTTTAGGCTGTTTTCAATAGATGGTGAAGATGATGGTGATGACAGAGAGAGGGAGGGAGAGAGAGGGAGAGAGAGAGAGAGAGAGAGAGAGAGAAAGAGTGGGAGAGAGAGAGAGAGAGAGAGAAAGGAGAAAGAGAGAGGGAGGGAGAGGGAAAGAAAGAGACAGATAGACAGAAAGAGCATGAGATGAAAAATGAATCCTAAAACCTTTATTTCATTTCTTCACTACCATATTGTTATATATTTTTTTTTTTTTAAAGACCTAGTTTTTTTGGGGTGATTTTTGTATATATTTACTTTTCTTAGCATTACGATTTAAGAATAGGAATATTGCTTGACAAATCTGTTGACTATTTATTACATAGATTGGTTTTAAAGGGCTGCAGAACCCTCTTTGAAGGAACTTTGTGACAGGTATGTGACTTCGCCAAATGAATGCGCTTTTGCTGCAGCTATGACCAATGAAGCTAATTTTCTCCATCATCTTCTCAGGCATGTCATCATTGAAAGATATAACACTAACTGTAGAGGAACGTCTATTTAACTTTGTCTGTTCAGAACCAGAAGGATGTTAACTCTCTTTTATAGTATATGAGTTAACACCCTTCTGGCTCCAAAAAGACAATTCGTGGATGATTCTGTTTTACAGAATATCAATCATCTTCTCTGTTTCTTTTCCATTTTATTATTTGGTAATTGAATTATTATTTTGCGCTTTGGGCTGTCACAATGTGACTTATTTTATCAGATGAATGTTCATATTTTGTTGATGTTTTAATTCTGTAATGGCACACTAAGATGATTTGGAATGATGTCATATATATGTAAGTTTGAGAACATTAAGTTTATCATATTACAGTAATTCAAATTGGTATGGACATGTGAGTAGATCTGCACGCGGGCAAATACATCTTTTAAGCTACTACATTATTATGACTTTGCGATTAACAAAAATTGATAGTTTTACTAGGGTTTTAAACTTTTAAAACAGATTTATGAAGTTTACAGGACTACAGGACATAACTAAAATAACAGAGGGTCAGTACCTTTGAATTCAAGCTCATGCAGCAATCTTTACCTTTCAGATTCACCAAGCAATTGATCAGACTCCTAAGAAATACATGAAATTTGCAACATTTAATGGAATACCACCCATGCTGTTCTAAAGAATGTGATATGAAGTCATACTCATACAGTTCCAAATGCAATTGTGAGGCGACAAATTATTGCCTGCATGTGACTCGTTTTAAAAGTCACCAGGGAAATCTTGAAAGTATCAATTGTCTTCATGACCTGTCAGTGTATCTTTTATTTCTCCCTAATGAATACAAATCAGTCACATCCCGTGCTGCATATCAAATTTTTTTTGCATCAGCTATTGTATGAAAAGAGAAGTTAGACTGATAAAAATGTTGAAATAGAAGAACTGATAATTGATTGAAAAAAGGAAATGCTTTCGTTAGTTTGGAGGAAGCTCTACTATTAGGAAACAGCTATAGAATGAAAGGTAAACAAAAGAAAATATAAAAAGAAATGTGTATATTGTTGGGGAATTGTATGAGTTTATATTGGGATGGGCCCCATCCCAATATGGTCGGTGTATGGGGATGGGTGTCTTATATTTTGAAAAATTGTATTTTTAAGAATTATTTGTTTTGTTTTGATATTGAACAACAAAAAAGCAAGGGAGAACAAAAGTGGGAATAGATTTGTGTATTTATGTGGAGGAGGGAGATTGATTTGTTTATATGGCGGATTTGTGTGTGAGTGTGTGCGCAAGTTTGAGAGAGAGAGAGAGAGAGTGAGAAAGAGAGAGGGAGAAGGGGAAAGGGGGGGGGGCAAAAGAGAGAGATGAGGAGGACAAGGAGTGGTACTTCTTCAAAGAGCAATTTAAGAAATTGACATCCCTTCAAGGCATGATCAGCAGAGAGAAATTGTTATCAGTTCTTTCCTCACCATATAGGCATCTGCATTTTTAAAGAATGATTTAATTAGTGGTAAAGCTGAATACTTTGAGGTATATGTTTCTCTGAAAATTGAAAAATGTAGGTATTGTATGACATTTGTGTATTCTTTTGCATTTTGTAAACACTAAACCATAATCTCTGTGCTGTTTAATATAACTTGCCACTTTTCCAAATTAAAGGGTTTATGCTCAATTTTGATAGAACAGACATCTTCAAGTCCACCTTTAAGTTACTCATGTTTATCAGCAGCGTTCATGTTCACATGCTCAGGACGGATTTGCATCATGTGCATGTGTTTAATCGTATGCTCTAGAGAGAATGTGATGACAGCTTCCTGAGAGATGCACTATAATTCATTCCAGGGCGACGATTGTTTTAGATCTTAATAACATGATGGTAGAAAATAGATGGCTTGAGAAGCCTGCCTGGTTAAACTTGATAATGAATAAATGAAAAGTGAATATCATAATCTTGTTTGCCCAGGGTAGTCTCATTGTTGATATTGTTCTCATTAAAGGCCCTGCAATCATGTTATTCCGAGTATAGCTACTGATTGGCTTGATTAAAAGGGACTGCTTGCTAAAAAAAGTTTTACTCTCAACATTTAGGTTTCCATACTGGTATTTTCAAATTTCATGATGTCAGCCTGTGATATCATAGAAATGTTGCCAAGTTCAAATATCCATATTACATGCTAAGAAAAGGATGAAAGTGACATTTTGAGACTCTCATATGAACTCAATCACAGGGGGAAAATGGCATGCACAGAAGTTAACTAGACCTTCACTTCTCCTGGGTCATCATGTGATATCATATTTGTTATTAATGCTTATTAAAAGTTACTCATTTAAACCATTTGACAACATTTAATAGTTATACATTAATATTTAGTATTTGTTATTATTGTTATTAATATTGTTATTATATTCATCATTATTATTTTTATTGTTATTGTTATTGTTATTTTCATTATCATTATTAGTTAGTGATTGCATGGTTAGAGAAATTTCCTAGGAGTTTGTAAGTCAGTCTGACATATTGTAAACGTGCATTGTCAAATTCAATTGTTGTCAAAGAAGTGATGAAAACAAAGGATGTGAGTCAAATTTCAGATGGATTAGAAACAGATTTTCACTTTCTATTTGTAGTCAGAATAAAATACATCAAGATATGCATTGGATAGACTTGGCAAATTTGGGATCTTTTAAAAGTAGAGATCACGCCTTGGTATAATGGTTGATTCAATTTGTATTTATGTTTATAAGGGTGACTTTGAAAAGAACTCCCATGCCAGTTGTATATGTCTCATATGAGTATTTGTGTATGAATCAGTTTTATTCTGGGAGGGGGAGGGGCACATTGTGAGTTGCATATCTTTAAATCAGAACAAAAAGTGTTTTGTCACATTGGCAGGCTTTTTCAGGGCTCATTATTTTCCTCTTTTCTTTTCTCTCTTTGCTGGAGAGACCCGAGAATGAATTTTGACTAGATACTAATACCACAGTTAAAATATGTCTGCAAAATTTCATGATCTCGTTGATCCAGGAACTTAATTGATAAAATGGATTAGTTTGATATGTAAATAAGTCTATTTCATTTTATTTTTGAGTAATGACAGACTTTCTCCAGGCATGACGGATATCATATCTCACACACTGTGATAATTTATCTAGACTTATTATGAGAACATGCAATGTCTGTTTTTGATGTTACCAAATTCAATTACCGGTACATATGCTATATATGGAATTTGGTAAAAAGAATATATATTTTCTCATATTCATCTTAAATAGTATTTCTTATTATGTAAGAAATACAAATAATAATACAAGAGGCACATTGTGAGCAGCATATCTTTAAATCAGAACAAAAAGTATTTTGTCACATTGTCAGGCTTTTTCAGGGCTCATTATTTTCCTCTTTTCTGTTCTCTCTTAGCTGGAAAGGCCGAGAATGAATTCTGACTAGATACGAATATCACAGTTCAAATTTGTCTGCAAAATGTCATGATCTTGTTGATCCAGGAAACTTGATTAAATGGATTAGTTTGATATGTAAATAAGTCTGTTTCTTTTTCTTTTTGAGTAATGACAGACTTTCTCCATGCATGACGGATATCCTATTACACAACGTGATAATTTATCTAGACTTATGAGAAAATGCAATGTGTGTTTTTAATTTTTGCAAATTCAATTACATATATGCTTTATATGGAAAAGACAGAAGTTCTTTAGATTAATTTGGGGAAAAGAATATATATATATATTTTCTCACATTTCATCTTAAACAGAATTTGTGAAAGAATATGATGTAAGAAATACAAATAATAATACTGGTAACATTCATGTTGCATAATCCATCTATAATGACCCTCAAGTTTGCATTCATGATAAAATGCTGGGTGTCTGTCATAAACTTATGATGCATCTTTATTTGAATGAATTTCAACACATGAATCTTCTAAGCCTGCATGTGCCGAGTAAATGATTTATTTTCATGTCTGCATGTACAGAGTGTCAATCAGGTATATATGGTTGGTAGAGATAAGTGTTTGCAATTCTTTATGTTAGAAAATCCTGGATTATCTTGTTAAATCCTTGCTGATCCACTCAATCCATGCTGTCGTACTCACAGGATGAGTAAAGCATCTTAACATATCTCTCCCTCCACTCCCATCTCCATCACCCCGTCTCCCCCTCCTTCCCCCTCCTCCCTCCAGTCTCCCTCAACCTCAACCTCAACCCTTACCCTTCCCTCCCTCCCCCTTACACTCTCTGTCCCTCCCCCTCCTCCCACTTTCTCTCCCTCACCTCAACCCACCCCCTCCCCTACTTTTGTTCTTTTTGATGGCATTGTGAGCTCATTTATTTCAGGCATAAAAAACTTGATTTCATGAAGCTATGAAGTCATTTTTTTAATCTAGCTCTGTTTTAAATGAAGGGATGAGGGAGTTAGGCAAGAGACAAGGGGGCAAAATTCCCTATGTCTCAATCAATTTCTTGCATCTCCTTGTCAATTCCCCATTCCATTAAGACATCTACATTCTTGTGAATTCTGTAAAGCTTCTTCAGATATATGTCCCCTCGATCAACCTTCATTTTTTTTAAGTTTAAGAAGTTTTGCCAAAGTTTGTTGACATCTTAATCTAGAATAAATCTATACCCGTCATATTCTCATCCTCGCATTGTTTCATAGTTTCTTCTTATATTTTATTAATAATCATTGTTTTGCATTTTATGATGGGCTACACACAGCGTTCAGGGATTATAGCAGTCTAATATTTGCACAGGGAAGTGAATTAATCAGGGCTAAAAATAGGCTAAGCTGCCATCAACACCCAAATACAGTGAAACTCTACCCACTGGTCATCCAGTGTTTTGGTCAGTCATGACACGATCAATTTCAAAGTCTTCAAAAGCCTTGAAGCCTTGTCTAGCACCTACATGATTGTATTGAAATGTGCGAAGATTCCAATGATGTATTATGCAATACGAAAATGATTACTATATTGTATTGGATAAACATCAGGGTATTAAATGTACCCTTGAGTTGATGTCCCAAGAGTCTTTGCGATTGTGTTTTAGTAGAAAGGCATGCAGTGAAAGGCAATCAATATAATGCTTATATTAAAGATATGCTTATAATTTAATTGTTAGATATGGGCCCAGAAAAACCCCTATGATTAGTTTTGCTTCAATCAAGGTAGTTTTATAACCATTATGTCAGATAGCTAGAAAAGCAAGGTTGAACATCCCATATAATTACAGTTGACAAATCATTATTAAGCCTCTAAACAATCTTTCTATAGAGTGAAAAAATGGATTTTGAATTGGCATTCCATTTTCAATAATTTCATGGTATGTTTATTGTCACATTAATGACTGAAAGCAATAATTGTGGAAAGACCATCATCCTCATATAATATACAAATAATGAATGGTTATGAGTTCAATAGTGCGAATATGTTCATGAGTTGAAAGATTAACATTAATTAACGTTAATCTTTCAACGAATGAAAATATTTGCACTATTAAACGAATGAAAAACATTCATTATTTGTTTTATA
>JARBES010000114.1:19773411-19784315 GCA_030265145.1 Strongylocentrotus pallidus
ATTTATATAATGAGAATCAAAATGAGCAGATCATATGAAGGAGGACAAAAAACATTCAAAAGAAATATTTTACAAAATGTTGAGTGCCAGTGGGGTGTTAGCTCTGTGAGAAAGCAGGATTCAAAGCCCCTTTTGGCTCTCAACAAAAATTATCATAGAAGAATCTTTCAAGCTTCTTCCATTTTTGCAGAGCTTGATGACCCAACACTCTAACCACAATTTATGAATACTGCTGATTTTCGCATTTGCATTTTTGTCAATGAATCTTTAATCTGCAGTAAAAGTGTTACCGGTACTTGAAAAGTTGACTTAAAACATATCTTCACATGTCCTAATCAGTTGTAAAGAAAAACACATGCAGAATTAATTTTTCATCACATCTAATTTGTGAAAATTTGGAAGCAGTCATTTTACATTGATTCATATAACATAAGAGAGCAAGATGACTCAAAAGTGGGTAAAATGCAAACTGAAAATTCTTCCAATATTCTCTCCTCGTTACAGCAATATAACTTGGGTCTATATTTACATGTACATGCCAATCTTAAACAGAACTAAATGATGTGATAATAGTTCTTGAAGATTTAGCTTTCATTAAAATGTTTCCACACAGTTGAGATTCAAAACCTACGTAGGTTTTTCTTCAACATCGTTTCTATCGCTTGAGCTTTCATCGCTCCCTTCTCGATAATAAACGCACTCTTATGTACAAAACAATCCCTCAGGTCTTGGTAGAATAAATGCCAATCCCTTATCAAACTTCCAATCTCTCTGCCAAACTCTTGACCTCCAATCTCCCTTCTTAACACATTTTGACAGACCGTTTTCAACATGTATTCAAATTAATGGGAAAACCTACTATGTTGGGTATGAATATTTTGCTTGTTGCTATGTCAGCAGAGTTTGAGCATGCTTTGAAGCTTGTTCAGAAAGTTTTGTTAACAGAGAATGTATGGTCTTTAAATACATGAGGTTAAATCATCTATAAAAGAATGTTACATCACACGGAACATCACAAATTCTGAAATACAAAGAACTGTGGCCTTTCAAGAGGTCTCAAAACTCATTGTTCACAAGCAAGACTTCTTTTACAGACAAATGATGTGATGCTGTTCGTCGAGTCTTCCTATCCTTTTAACAATTTTTTTCAATATAAGAGATCAATTAACTTTCCATATGATCAATTCATATATCTATGCAGAGCTGATAAAGATATCAACATTCATGTTTTCATTCTTAATACAATGCAACCCTCAACCTTATACCATCTGCATTTAATAATCAAATCTCCTTCAACTCTCTAACTTTGTTTTGAAGCATACAAGTAGTTAATGATAAAGACAAATAATTCCATGTCGAAACAACCAACTATGAGCTATGCTTATGACAAAAACTAAAACAAACAAGTATAAGATCTTGTCCAATTGACAAAGTTTAAAACGAAGTATACATGTAAAACTCAACCATTTCGACACAGAGTGACAAAACAGAATATCCTCATGCTATGTACATGAAATCATATGCATTGAGTCAAGGGATGCTAAAAGGTGGATAGCAAACGTTGGTCTACCGCATGTAGATGGATATTTCTCCCGAATGCACCTCATGTTCTTGCAAATCGTTCTCATGCATATCAAAATGTTCACCTGGAAATTTATATAAAGTAATTGGCCAAAACATCATGCAAGAGAATATCTCTCTTCATTGTTAAGATCTTCATACCATCACTGAAGTTGACGATAGCAAACTTCATCTTCCTAAGTGAGCTTCTAGACTGGGTTAATAACAAAATTTTGTAAAAACTTTTTAATTAGATAACCATTCCCTCAAAGAGGCTCCCCATACACCCACTTAGACTTTGGGATTACATGTTCATTTTTCATAAATATTCAACAAATTTTGAGATCTGCAAAAAATAATCCTGAAATTGTTTTCATTACAGGCCTAGTATAAGCAACGAAAGTGTAAAACTGGCACTGACAAATATCAGTGAAAGTTGACAAATTTTAGCATCATAAGAGCTTACCGGTATGTCTCCCTTTTTATCCTGGACTTGCACAAAGTGGCCAAGCTTGCATACAAAATGTTTGATATGGGAAGAACCACAGAGCTTTCGGCAGAAAAACAGTGATATTTTGAAGATTTTGTTATCCACTTCTGAAAAATGGTAAGGATAAAAGTACCGCAGAAAGTGTTAGGATAATATCTGGGCCCCGTAAAACGAAGATACATCTACCTTACGATTGATCACTATTTTGCAACTGTTCGCTATGCATAATCAGTTGGTCAAACAATCATACTAAGCTTTGAATTATGGTGCTTAGGTCTACTACTCGGGTCTTCCATGAATATATTAAGGAACTTTTAATACCGATAAGGGGTAACAGAAGCCCAAATACCAATCGTTAAGAATTAAATACTGGGTGAAGTCTAAACTAGCTTGCACTACAAAATTACGAGCTGAAATTCCAGTGAAAATGAAGAGCAAAGCAAAATCTTCATTCAATGGCGGTATATACAACATTTCATTATCTCGTAGCTGTACATGTGTTATATATTGAGAAATTTATGGTTAACTATGGATTGATTTTAGTATGCAGTATGTTCAATCCCAACCTTGGAATTGAAAATATGGAAATAATAATAAGCAGCATGTCATTTTATACACAAATAACAAGACTCACAAAAACTCATTGTAACTGAAGCAAAAGCATGTTTAGTGGCTGAGAACACTCCACACACACGTGGAAAACTTTATCAAATGTCAGAACATGCAAAACGTGAACAATTCTGAAATCTTTTAGCAAATAGAAAACAACATTCAGAATGATGTATTAGTCAATACTGCATCATCAACACGTATCAATTGGACTACTGTAGTAAGAGCTTTAATTTGTAAATCTGTCAACAAAATTACACTTTATTAGTAATTGAGACAGGATCGCCACATGTCACTGTGGTGAAAGATAATATGAGATACAACCCCATCCAAGCAATAAGGTCATATATCTCAATAGCTGTAAGGTCATTAATCTTGATATCTGCATTTTAGCATCTGTCATGCCACATGCAGAGACAATACACTAGTAGGCCAGAGTCCCACGACTGTTGGGAAAGATGTTTGTATCTGTGGGCGTGATACACGAAGCAGCAACGGGAACGTTGATCACGGAGGAGAGGGAAGGAGAGACGGACAGTTGGCAAATGGAGAAGGTGGATGGAAAGGGCATGTATCATACGGTGTAGAGACTCTTTGCCATGGACCCCGTCTTCGTCATTGTGTCTTTATGTGCCTGGAAATGAGAGAGAGAGAGAGAGAGCAATGAATCAAACTGAGATAAATATGTAAATACATAAATGAATAAAGAGATGAAGCGAGGGAGAGAGAAGGACAAGGAAGATTTTTTTAGAGAAAGTGATAGGAGAAAGCAAGGAAAAAATGGAAGAGGTGAGAGTGAGAGAGATGACAAAGAGACTTAAAAGATGAAGAGAGATGACAGAGAGAGGAGAGAGAGAGAGGAGAATTTTTGTTTTTCATACATCACTTTTTTATAATAAAGGCAGAGGCAATATTTTTTTTTTTTTAAGAACAGAAGATTAAGCTTGTGTTGCATTCAACATATCTAAATCTTGTATCAACAATGCTGCTATAGCAGTTTTAGATGGCTCTATAGTTCTTGATAAATCAGTGGTTCATTCTTCAAAGGATACTACATGTACCATCACGATGGCAACACAACTATCATCTTTCACACTTGTATTATCCCCATGTTCCACAAGCATCTCAGTACAGTTATGAAAAATACTACATTCAAGATCTGAGCTATGAAAAACCGGACCCTAACACAAACTGCCAAGTATATGTGATTTGATTTGGACAAATCTGCAGAGATGTCCAGGAATGACAGGAATTGAAATTCAAAACAAAGAAGAAAAAAACTTACCTCATAACCTATTGAGTATTTCGGTGGTAGACCTAACCTTTCTTTGAATTTTCGTCTGTAAAGAAACAAAAAATAAAAGAAATAGACATTAGGCAAAGGGATGAAATGTTTTGGGCTGTAGTAATAAAAGGCATTTACTTCAAGCGGTAGTCCATGTTTACACACCGACTCAAGTGGGTAGAATTGGGGTGTGTTTATACTTTATACCTCTTTTGTGGAGCTAGAAGAAGTAGTGTGAAACACTGTTTTACAGAGTTGCCAGACCCAATCGTCCAAAAGTCCCACTTTCAAATCCTATCTTCTAATCAAACATCCTTATTTTTCATTGATTTGTACTTTCTTCACCTCAGGAATAAACATCAGCATGCATCCTTTAACAATCTGCATAATTTCCTACATATATGTAAAAACATGAACTTGACCTTATTTAATTTGTTGTTACAAAAATGTAGAGCCACATTTCCTGAGGTTTCCCAACGCATTTTGGTGCTTCCATCTACTAAAGTGAAGACTAATAGAACCACTGTGGGATATGCCACACTCACGAGAGCACATAGTACATCTAACATTAAACTCACACTTCTTGCTTGGTTTGTTAAATGCCCATTTCAGCAAGCATTCTGATTTAAATTCCAACAGAAAACCCAAATTATTTATTCTTTTATCAGTATTTGTCTTTAAACACATTTTTTTCGGGGAAATCTTTACAGAAATGTGTCTTAAATGACATCCTCTTTCACATTATGATACAAATTGAATGAAATTTGGCCATCAAATCTTTGGCGAATTTGGGGCTCCAAACACTTTAGAGGGGCTCTAAATGACGAGTGTGGACTTACCCTATATTGGTTATCGAGTCTTCTTTCCTCCAATCTCCCGTCCACATTGCAATCTTGTTTCCTTTACTCCTAATGTTGACCACTGCACCGTTGACTAGATCTGAATCGTCGTCAAAGCTCTCTCCAACCATTAGCAACATCTGGGGGAAAAAAAGGCAAAAGTGGCAATTTAACGGCTTCGTCAGTTGAATGGACCATTATGTAGTGAGAAATATTTGCTGAGCAACACACATAAGGGGGCAGATGTAAAAAAAATGTCATTCATTTTGTATCCAATAGGTGTATAATGAAAAAGTGGACAGAATGAACATAACAAATATGGCATGCTATCGCAATATTTTCAACCTCCAAAAATTATCAGAATACGTATGTAAAATTGAAATGAATTATTTTTAATTCATTGGTTATCAATAATCATAAATATTGAAACTTGCATGACATTTAGAGACCTATACATGTACATGCACTGATCATATTGATACATAAGTGAAGCATCTAGGATAACATACAAGTATTTGCCCTCACTCTTAGCTCACAAATACCTTAATTTACAAATAAAAATAATAATACATATTTTGATAAGAGAAAAGGTGACCTTTAACAATCAGAATGTGGATAGGATAGGCACATCATCTGAAGTTCTGAAATATTTGTGCAATCATCAAAATGATATCATTTTTATTAGATGTTTTGTTTTAAGCTCAAGTAGAGCTTTCAATTTCAATCAGTAAATCAGATATTCTGAAATCTAAATGTGATCGGTACAATCAGGGACAAAAGAGCTTGGGTTTGTCCATAAGCATGCGAGGGCACCAACCAAGCATTCAATTAAAATTGCTCATTTATTACAGGTTATATTAACAAGAAGTACAAAATTAATAAATCGCGACTGGATATAGGTTGGTTGATTTGTTTTTTTTACCCAACAGCTACAAAAGTATATGTATGCTTGTAAGTAGGCAACTAGGGGACCGACAGCTTTAAGTCCTCTCTGAGGGACTTGGTAATGAGAATTAATGCCTTACCAAAGGGCACTAGTGCATCATATTCTTTTTCAAACTCAGGATGTCCCGGTAACGATACTACTGCTCCCGCCACTGCGCAATCGCGCCTCACTAAATATAGTGTGCCCTAGTCTGACAAACCCAGTATTAATGGTAAGCTCACAGTTTCTGACAAACCCAGTATTAATGGTAAGCTCACCGTTTCTAACCAACATCTGTCAATGTCTTGTGGTTTTGATTTGCGGTCGAATCCTATGAGCCATCTGCCACCATCTTTGTTCTTGTCGTCTTCCCACATAGGTTTCACACCCTCCTGAAGAAAAAAAGGATAGGTAAATTGAAAGAATTGAATAATTACAATCACAGCAACCATACTGCATTAAAACCAAGAGGTCATCTCTATTACTCAAACTTACTGGCTCATTTCTCATTTCAAAATAAATAATCGCATAATGACTAGCACCAAGTGATTTCAACGAATGTCCTATGTTGTGTTCAGTGCATGTTGGAATTATTTAAGATATGTTAAATACCAAGTGCCTGGCCGGTAATCCAAAATAAAAAGTTAGTTCACCCAGAGCCCTGGCAGTTGATCTTGATAAAGACTAAATGCTGGAGCTTCAAATTATATTTTAACCGCATGTGAGCTACTCTGACAATACGTGGGTATCAGATCCATATCTGAATGATTTCATCTGTTCAGAGCCAGAAGGGCAATAGCTCATATCATTTTACACAGAGTTAACACCCTTCTGGCTTCAAAAAGATGATGTGAATTTGTGAAATACAATATCCAAAGTTAACTCATACCACAGCAACTCTTCTCATCAGATTTTTGTTTTGGTATGGGGTGAACATACTATCAATCAGTATCAATTACACATACTGCCGCAATTGTCTCAGGAAGTCGGTAGTTATTCATCACCATATTATGCTGGTAGTATAAAACGCCTTTTGTAGATAGTCTTCATATAACCTAATTCATTTTCCTCAATAAACCGATAAAACCTCTAGTAATTCTGATTTCAATAACACAGTCTATGAGTTCATTTTCCCATTAAGTATAGAGACAATAATGATATTTTAACATCAGTGATTTGGCGAATTGGAAACTCCAATATGGATTGTAACTACAACTTTCTAATTTTTTTTTTGTTCCATCCTATTTTAATTTGAACCATCAACAATCTGCTTCACTGATTTTCCTGCTTTTCATCAAAGCTTGCTACTAATATGGATTGTCCCTAAACTCTTTATTTGTACTTACTGAACCCTAACAATGTTTTCAGTTTTGTTGATCAGTAGTAACTGGGAAGGCGCTTATTAAGGCGCTTATTATTATCATCTGTGACAAAAATCTAATGTGGCAGTCCATTGTCTGTTACATTAAATGACTAAAAGCAGATAAAGGGTTAGACTTCTTGACAAGAACCATGTATATATCCATACTTATTTCCATACCTTAAATAATGAGTAGTCACATCCTGATGTTATTCTGCTGGCAACTTGTATGTGATTATATAGTCTGGAGAAAGTGAGAAAAACAAAAACAAACAAACAAAAGATATCAATTTGCTATTCAGGAGAATGAACTGATTATCATTCTTTAACAATTTTGTCCTTTTTTTAAGGATGACAATTTGTGATTAAAAATATTAACATGACATTCAGAGATGTGAGTAATTGGCACTTACAATGACCCCATCATAACATTTCCTGCCTAAATCCACTCATATTCCACAGTCCACACCATACGATAGTGTACCATATCAATAAATGTCTGTGGTGAACCCATATCAGTTGGTTTTTTGTTTCGAAATTCATATACATAAATAATATTTGGTGAAAACAACTGAGTAAAAAGTTATGTAATGTACTTGTTCATGGGAACTGTTATGTATATTCCTGTAAGATTTTCCCAGAGATTTTTTTCGCATTGATTTAAAGTTTAGTAGGTTTACAGAGAGATATTTATTACTTCTACATCTAAATCCCTTTCTACACTACCCTGAACACTCCCCTTCCCCAATATTTTGTTTCACCGATCAACTATCATTAACTTCTGTCTGAATGAATATTCCTGTTTTTAAAATACAAACAAACTTAAATACATCAGTCACACCACCACCAACCCATTCTACACCGACTCCAAATCAACAATTGTTGGCCATTTGGGGTAATATCATTTTTTTGTTCGGGCTGTTGTCAGTTTTAAGTCAGTCTCACTGGTATGACTGGAGTAAATAGATGTGCAGGGTCAAGCAGTAAGGCTGGAACGCTGTGGAGGTGAGGGTAATGTACTTACGCCCAGAAATCTTCGACTGTATCGAAGGCTGTGACGGTTCTTAGGTTCTCTGTCCATGACTTGGCTTTGTCGTTCTTGAAGAACCACATGGACCATCTGCTCTGCAACGGATGCTTGATCAGACTCTCTGGATCGACAACCTGGTTGGCGCCATCTTCATCCTGTGTTTGCAAATCCTTTATACCTTTCCCATCTTTGACAATATCCTAATGAAGAAGGGGGAGAAAAAAGGAGGGGGCATTATCATCCAGCTTTTCATACCACGTCAGGGCTCGAAATTAGCGGTTGCCCGGGTGCCAATGACCATCTAAAACACCATTGAGCAACCTAGAAACCCGTCTTGGCTGCCCAGCTGGCAAAAAAAGAAGAGCTCCTAGCAATACAAACCAACACTTACATAATACTTCACAAATGCCAAGGCACATCCACAAAATACTTTGGCTAAAAAAAGAAATGACTCTCAGGAGTCAGAGCGGGCTTACAATGATTTTATACTATAAATCGGTTTTTGATCAAACTGTCACTAACCCGTTTCTCTCATTTGTCTGCTTCAATCAAAACCAACTTAATGTCAGGGTGGACTTTCCGTTTTACTTCTGTAAGTGTCCGAATACACCCCCTCCCCAAACATTGCCATTACATGTATGTGATCTTTTTTTGTTAAACTTGGCACAATCCAATTTCACAAAAAAATTGAGTGGCATGGTAATTGGAGGTCACTTTAATAGGTGGTGGAAGAAATGTTAAATATTTCTGTAACTAGAGTCAATGAAACATAGATGATTGATTTAATAGCGTTCGTCATCCGGCACTAGATGGGAAGCTTGCGCACATACTTGGTTTACATACGTAAGGTGTGCTCAATCTTTGCTGTGAGCTGGCTGCATTGATTTTGACAAGGGTGGATTGATAATTGATATCACGCATTTTCGCGGAATTGTTTTCTTTGGCGCTCTGCGACTGTAGGGTTCCCGATCCGCACGCTGGCAATGCGAAAAGACGGATTCCGCGTAATAAAATACCCCCAGTTCACCGTCCATTTTTACGATTTGTCCGTCTTCCCGAGGATTTATCGTTCAATCATATTCATAACGTGAAAGTCTCTGTGCAAAGTGAGGTATGAAATGCATCAAGGAGCATTATCGCGGAATCCGTTTTGAGCATCGCCAACGTGCGGATTGGAAATAAGAATCGTCTGCGAAAAATGCCTATGATCCTTATTTTATAGGATGCGTCTGTCCGCGTTTACAAAGATTTTCCTTGTTTGTGCAGACGATCCTTATTCTCGGACCAGCGCCCCTAACGATGATGAAATTAGGTACGCTGAAGCCTGAAAATGATCAAAATGCTAGATTGATGTCCAGACATTATTTTTAGCTATGTAAACTCTCAAACTCTCTTGCTCACATTACCCATGTAAATGATGTATTAAATTGCAACGCCTCAGTTTCACATACCAACCGGCCAAAATCAAACACATGACATGCACATGTACATTCACACACAGTAAGGCAGTTCAATGAACGTGGCTGTACAATGCCTTTCACACTGCACTGCACATGTTTTTTTTTTAGCTGGCTACCGGCGAGAATTATCACCGCGCGCTTCAAGTTCTACGTTCTTATGAAAAGATTAAATACTTTTAACACAATAGATACATAAAATACATGTCAGATAGTGTTGAGTATTTATAAACTGAATCTAAGGGTACAGAAATAATAAGACTATTACCTCATGAAGGGGGAGCTTTGCTACATCAACGGAAGCCATTTTCCTTATGTTCCAATTTTGGCCGTCTGTCGTAATGTCACGTGGTACAATCAGGTGGAAAATAGAATTGGTTAATGACCACCCAGTATAACAGAAACGTAAGGCAACAGAAGCAGAAAGGGAAGAAAAATCAGAATGTCAGATCAGTCTGGCAAAGCATAAGAAAATAATGAACTTTCAAATAATTTGTCAACACGAAAATTATATCGTACATGGGAGCAGCAGTGTATTAACAGCACTACTTGACATCATATTATCCTATTTTACTCGCTTGAACGCCCGCCCCCCCCCCAAAAAAAAAAGTAAAATGAAAAATGAAAAATGAAGAAAAAAAATGAGGTGATCAAACATGTGATTCTTATCTGTTTTTTCATGAGGAAATAAAATGTTTGTGGTGAAAATATATCCGAAGACCTATATGCAACAATATAAATTAGTAAATGTATAATTCTTTGATTATTCCTCTAACTATAAGTTCGTTTTTCTGGAGTTTTCTGGATTTCAGTAAGACAAAACTTGGATAAAGGATTTCAAGTTTTCCATGTCAATTTTGATGTCAATTTGTTACATTATTAAAATGATTCTATATAACTTGCATCCCCTTTTTTTTAATTTTTATGTGAGTGACAATTGTTCGTTCCCTCAATTACCTAGTTCCGGCCCGGTTTCACCTCCATATTTAACTCTTCTTTTTTTTAATTCAGTCTTTTTAGATTAGTACTCACTTCTGTTTTTGTCTCTGTTTATAGAATTCAAGTTTATTTATACCATTTTTACACATATTTTGTTACCTTCGGTTTACATAGGCTCAAAACAAGATGAAACTGTAATGAATTTATGTTTTTTTAAAATGATATCCTTAGATTCTTATTTATTTCATTTCAAGACGAATTGAGGCGTGCCGGAAAAAGGAAAGAGAAGACGACGAGAAAAGAAACCAGAAAATACTTTGATTGGCTTAAATCAAGGACAGATTCGTGACGGCGCGTGAGCACTTTTTTTGTTTTTTTTTGTTTTTGTTTGGGGGGGGGGGGGGGGTATG
>JARBES010000114.1:20588297-20602516 GCA_030265145.1 Strongylocentrotus pallidus
AAAGCAGTGAAAATGAGCTTGGCGATGATGATTCTTCAAGTGGCAAATCTTAATCTTATACTTAAACTTGAAAGCAGAACCAAAGAGAGAGGAATCAGAGCTAGAAGCTGAACTTGTGAAACCAAAATGTCTTCCTTCCTTGTAGGGTTTTCAATTATACGCGCGCTCAAAGAGCTACCAAAGTAATGGCCAATTACGTTTGATTAGACACCTACCTAAGAAGGGCTGAATTGTTTACTTAATGACCAATACCTCCATTAAACAAAATTGACCACCACATTGTGTAGATTACCACAGTTACTTGTGTGCCTCAAAATCAACATTATCTACACAAATATTTCCATTCTGTTAATATTTGCTGGTGACTCACTGAGGAGTTATCTTCATAATGTTAGTCGTTCTGGTAGATAAGTGTTGTTCACATATGCATCAATTGATAACTCTTTGGTCAGCTGGAGGCATGTGTGAACTGGTCGGGTGGAAATATAAATGTTCTAAAGTGTACTTGGATAACAGTGATGAATCGTTTTGTCATATATATATATTGTTTGTGCCCATTTCATTCAAAGAATGTGGGATGAGTTCTTGCAAACTATTTTTCAAACTACATTGTCGTTTAGATTATGCCATGGTACTTCAACCATACAAGTGTGAAAAGGGCAAATGTCCCTATGAATTGACCACTGCTTGGCAGCTTGACCCTGCACTGGACATTGCAAACAGACCACTCATTGGTTGGGAGGCAATCCCAAAGCCGCAAAACCGTAGTTTGTTTTATAATCTACTCGAAAAGTCAATATTTGATTTTGTTAACTGTGCCCAAATTGTTTGTTTTGAGCTGACTAATCAGCCACCTTAAATACTGGAGTGGTAATCTGCAGAATGGCTTCTTCACAGAATCGTGCAAAGAAAAAACATCTCTATTGTCAGAGTCGGTGACTTGGATTTACACCTGCGGCTTTGCATGAATTATTATGCAGAGGTTTCTGGCTCATTTGTGCGGGGAGGTTAATTTTTGAAAGATCTTTGTCACAGACAGTCACATTGTACATTTGGAGCTAATGCTTCGCAGGAAACAATTGTCCAACAACATTGTACTGGACATTGCAAAGGGATACTCTTAAAATCGCTAGGCTTGAGAGCATTTGTTTATAAAGTGCATGACTGGATATGTAATTATTTCTACAATTCGAGCAAAGAGAATAGAATGGCAATATTTAATTTTTAATGCTGACTACTGCCATGGAATTTTGGTTGTCAACATAATAACACAGGAGACAAGAACTTGGTATAGACTGAAAAAACCCCAACATTGTGCGCTAAGGAGATGTTCGAGTAGAAGTATTCAGTCTCGTCTCTCACCAATAAAAACCACCTTGTACATTCTTCTTGGAATAGCTGCAAGTGCCAACATACTTTGAGCATACATCAGTTAAATGTTACCAGACAGGTCTTTTTGAAATATAATTTGATTCCCTTCATTCAATAAGGAGAGACCCGGTGGCAGATGGATAGCAACTTTAGCTTGCAGGGAAATTGAAGAGCTCTATATTGTGTAGCTGGTGACTCGATAACAATAGCCATTGAACATTGTTAGTTTTGTTGTCTGTTGAATCTGTTCATCATATTGGCAAAGCTGGAGCTTCTTCCTTGCAATTGGCAAGGTTTCAGATAAGCTAGACTCTCCAGGTAAGTAAAGGTTTTTTTGTCAGTGTAGAAGGGAGAGCTAAAATAAACTAATTGAGGAGAGAGCTTTGGAGAAAAGTTGTGGACACTGCTTCTTTTATGTGCGAGGGATATGTCTTTCCCTTATATGATGATTAACTGATTATTGTTCAGATTTTGAATAATGCCATTTAGGCAGATTATATAATGAGATATTGATAGGAAGAGTTGCAAACCATATATTCTGTGGAGACGAGAGACATAGGTTCAGTTGCAACCTAGTAAAAGTGAAGATATACATGTATTTGGAGATACATTGATGATAGCGATGATGATTCAAAGCATTTGTATGGTGCCATATATCTGTTTAAAAAACATTCAAAGGCACATTGAACAGTCGATAATGTTTCCTTGCAGTAAGAATTACCATAAAAGTGGCCCCTAAATATTGTGCAACATCCTCTTCATCCCTTGTTTGTTGATGTGTCTTGTAGACCATACAACTCATTGAACAGCTTATAAAATTTGACCTCATCAAGTTTTCCAGACAGGGAGAAGCCATGCAACTTGCAAGGCTCAATTGTTTGATTGGACGGAAACAGTCGTGCAGACTATTAGGTTTACAGGCAAGGATTGTCCTTTTGTGTGTGATCCTGTGCTAAATAGGCGCGTCTTCATCATCTCGAGATTGCCAAATATCCCGCTATTTGAACTATCCCGATCGCAAACTATCCAGCTAATTTGCGTTTTCATCAGCCCAAAGTTGCAATTAGCGGGATATTTGGTCGGGATTGTCATCCCAAGATATCTTGGGATAGTTTGCAAAATATCCAGCTATTTGTCCGGTGCGTCTTCACCAGATTGAAGACTCGCACTATGTGCGAACGCACGCAAACTATCTCAAGCTTATTTCTCAAGGTCGAGCTTCAAGTTTTTAGGCTGATGAAGACGTGATTTGTAACTTCGGGATTATTTCCCAAATCAGAAATAGCGGGCTATTTGGCAATCTCGAGCTAGTGAAGACACGCCTAATAAACCTCCCTCTTTACATCCTGGACAACATCATGGATATTCCCCCTCCAGATATGGCCCTTTTTCTGCAATCTTGTGGCTCAGAAAATCGCTGAAATATTCATAGGGTTGGCTTGACCTGGATGGAAAATCTTTGTAGTTGAAGAAAGACGTTCGTTGTGTGCGATAAAGCTTTAGCCTAGAGATGTGGTCGTATTAATCAGAGGAAGTTGGTTTGAGCAGAATTGACCATTCTTGTGAATGGTATAAGAATATAAGCAGGTGATGGGTTGTGTGATTGAAATATTTTCCATAGGGATCAACTAATGTGATTTGTAAGCTATTTATAACTAGAACGAGATATTTATGAAATCCTGATTCAGGGCACACAGCTTTTGATGCAGAATAGGATATATATATATATATATATATATTGCAGTCATGAAGCCAATAGTGGTATTGTGAATATTGAATTCTTTTAAAATAAATGCACAGATAGTTTTTCTAGTTCCCTAAAATGTTTTTCAAATATTAGTTGATTGCTAATATGTTAGTCTTATCTGTGCAAAGATACAACAGTATTGTTGAAATCTGATAGAAAATAGTCATAGAAGGAGAAGAAGGGGGGGGGATAATTTTGATAGAGGACAAATTAGACAATGAGGCCTTAAAATGTCCTTACATATTTTTTTCCACAAAATGCTGAGATGACATCGTATCAGACCCTTTTGTGCACTCTGCATTTTCTAATGTAAAGGTGACTTCAGGATATTCACACAATGTTGGAGGTCTGAGTTCATGTACTTCCACAAACTTGACAGATGATTTACATGTTGTGTTTATCATTTTTCTACCTTCTAATCCATCTTTTCTTTTATTAGCCCATATGTCGCCTTTATCTACCATATGGTTTCTTGGAAAACAAAATTATTTTCAAAATCTTGATTAATGGCCAAAAAATGTATAGGTCAAAAAATATCTTTTTAGATTTGTGGTAGGGTCCATATAGTAGAAGCAGTAACATTTTGAAAAGGGGAGAAAGGGAAGGAGGTGAAAGAAAGAGGAATATTGCTGGAGAGACAAAAGATATAGTGAATGAAAGAAAGAAGGAATAGCTTTGAAAAAAGGGAGAATTTAAAAACAAGAATAAAAAGGGTTACAGTTAAAAATTAAAATATTTCAATACAAACTTTGTTCATGAAGAGAAGTTGGGGAGTGTAGGAGGCTTTAGATGACATTAGAGGTGGAAGGATGAAGAAGAAAAACAAGATTATAAACTGTCTCAAACCTGTCTGTATGTTCTCTTGTCTCCTCACCTTATATGGCATAGACTTCAAGTTACATACCAAGAGAGAAAGGATTAAGATTGGGATGACAGCGTTCTGACAGTGATACTCTCTACACCTGTCATCTTTAGAAGGGTTGGTGCAATAAAGTGCTAACTCACAAATATGTAATTCAGTGACGAAAACAGTTCAAAGTTACTACTACATAACATGTGACACTGGAGGATTTTATGTTGACATATTTGAACTATTTATCATTTGAGCATTCGATGCTATTTACAGCGAGAAACTTCTGCAGAGTCAACTCACAGACATTGTTCATGATGGTAACTTTTTGTGTCAAACTTCAAAATTTGTGCAAGTTTCTCACACATGAAATTTTGTCTACTACATGACACATTTACAGGTTGTAGGGTTTGAAAAGTCAAACTTGCGCACAGTGTTAATGACAGCAGTTTTTGTGTTCCAAACTCAAAATTTGTGCAAGTTTCTCACACATGAAAGTTTGTGCACTACATGACACATGTGCAGGTTGTAGGGTAGTCGGTAAGGAAAGCTTTTATGACTATAACTCATTTTGCACAGAATGAGAGTTAGTAGTTTATTGCGTCGAGGGGCCAAGCCCTCCCTTGATAGACAGACTCCCACCTATCATCACAATGAAATCTGATGAGGTCTACCTCTATGTATGCAAGATGATATTCTATTGTTTTAGTCAATGATCTTCTTCATGTGACAAGCAAAGAGATGTTGAGAGTGAGGATATGAAAGATAAACACTCTTTTGGCTCCGAAGATGATTCTTTTTAGTCGATATGCAGCTTTTTTATTTGAGTGGGGAATGGTGAGATGGCTCAGTGTGAGAGTAGTTAGTCTCGTAATGGGGAGATCCCAGGTTTAAAATGAAGTTAGTGTGCTTTTTGGCACTGATCCTCAAGTTAAAAGTCTTTCTGTAGGTCTGCTAGTCCCTTACATACAAGAATATAATTGTTTTTTCACAGTACTCTTGTCATGCTAACAGGACCAACAAATGACTAGAAAAACAGTTAGTTTGGCATAGGTCTATTGTACAGTATAAGTAAATATAGTGATTAAAAATAGATTGTGCATTACACGTATACTGCCTATGAAAGTGATGCAGGTGAGATTAAGGATCCAGAGACACAGTCAAGGATGAAACTGATGGTTTCTTTAGTACTTTGTAAGTCTTGTTAGGGCCCCTGTTAGATAAAACTCTCTAAAATATTAACAGTTTATTAGCATATGTCAAATCTTTAAGTCGAATCTACATGTATGATCGGTTTCCACTTTCCAGTTTGTACACTTTCAATTTCAATAAGTCCTTGCACTGTTTCAATATTAAAGTAAGTAATTCTGCAGCCTTGTAATGCCTTGGCCTGAGACTATCATTGGAATGAATATTCCCCCTGTCCTCCCCCTCTTTTAGAAATGATCTTGATACATGTAGTAACAGACTTTTGAAGGTTAGGAACCCCCTCTAGAGTTTGTCATGAGCAGGTTATGTCCCACTCCGGCAGGTCTATCATTCAACCTGTCAGAAACCTTATGGGACTCTAGCTAGGTTGCTATGACAGTTTAAGTATATAGCTCATGGTTTTAAACTTGTATGCTATGTAGTTTGGAATCATGTGAACTCACTTGTGGTTTCAGAAACTTGAAGTTTACTCAAATCTTATACCATAAGCAATCCTAAGGTTAGCATGAAAACTATGACCAAGGTATCTTACTCAAATGTTTGTGCCAGTGAGGACGCAACCAATTTTGAGGTTTTGTCACCTTAGAGTTAACAATTGCTTTGAGGTTTCATGAGCTTAAGTTTAAAGTACAACGATGCATTGCGAACCTAGCCAAAGATTGTCTCTTAATTTCTGTTTAATTTAGGTCATCATACTCGAGTGTTCAAGGTTGCACCATCAGTAGGACTCCTGTTAGCAGCGAGGGGACAGATGAAAAGGCACCAAAGGGGGAAAGAGACCTGTCCTAAAACACCTGTGACTTCACTGCTATCTAGATGCACCTTCTGCTAATGTTCCTGCCAGCAGGTAAGAGACCCTGAATTAGGTTTATGGCTTGTAGTTATGTAGTTGTGTGTCTTTGATAATCATACTCAGTGCAGTGTAGGAATAGGACAATGAGTTGCAACCTATAGAGAGGAGAAGTGAGGGAACGATAGA
The DNA here is from genome assembly GCA_030265145.1 of Strongylocentrotus pallidus. NCBI lineage: Eukaryota > Metazoa > Echinodermata > Echinoidea > Camarodonta > Strongylocentrotidae > Strongylocentrotus > Strongylocentrotus pallidus. Next base: position 20,594,454 of record JARBES010000114.1, read on the forward strand.
GCTGGCATGACGGTGCATGACTGGGAGAGCATCCACCAATGCAATACCTAAAACAGCAAGGGAAACAGAAAGAATGTGACAGAGAAAAAGAAGGGACAGTCTTCTCCAAGATCCTTATCCATTCTGTCACTCTACTTCGATCCTCACATTTCCTCCACTATGTAAACCCTGTTGTTGCCAAATCATGACATATGATTCTCATGATTGTCTATGTCTTCATATCACCTGTGGTGTAATTGCAGTCTATAGAGCCAAATTTGACAGCAAAACAAAGATTTCAACCAAAGTTTAAATTTTGAAAGTTTGTTTTGAAGAATTGTTTGTAGTCCTAGCGGTATAGAAGATGTTGATATGTCTTGTCATCGCTCTTTGTTGACTCTATGACAAGGTGAGCAAGTCAAGGCCACTCATTCACCATTGTCATATCTTACCTGATGTTTGCTAAACACCAACCAGAGCCTAAAGAAGGATAGAGGAGGGTGACGGAGGGCTCCAGAGGGTCGGTGAATCATTATCCCTCTCAGGATGCCCCCTTGCATGGCATTCACACAAGGAGCAATTATATGAAATTCATATTAAAAGTTTTTAGAGAATGATTGAATAGAGGAAGGGGTGAAATACACAGGGTTTGAATATCATGTCCATGCAGGAATGTCATATCAAGATACAAGTTTTAGGGTGATCGATCATTAGATGCTCCATATGTTTAGTGCCAGTGTGATATTTCATAGCATTGCTCATGTGTGTAAAATTACAGCTTGTCTGTCATATCAGCGCACTCTCATTATAAGCCCTTTCAAATTGTATGTCCTTTTCTTTTAAAACAGTGTTTACACAAGTGATGAACTCTTCATTTAATGAGTTTTTGTTCAAAATGGCACTCAAACCTCTGTTTCAGTGTACAAGGTTTCTTAAAATTTTATTCAGACAAGAAGAAGACAATCACTATTACACTGTGACTGTACATACGTGTTTTTCATATAGTTCTACCATAAATTTTACACTTGTGTAAATGGGGGTAATCTCTCTCAACTGATTATCACTATTGATCAGTTGAAGAGCTAGTTCAAGGCCATTGGATAGCATTGTTATCTCTAGATGCGCTCCCTAAGGAGGCTTTAGAAAGAAGGAGGAGTGCGAGGGGAAGCACACCCTTCCCTTGCCTGTGGCGAACCTGTCCTAGATTCACACCGGGATCACACAGGCAGGTTCGTAGTCCAGCCTCTGTACCGTTTCCGTGTCGCGCGCCAGATCAGCTGATAAGATAACACACCCTCAACGTTGACGGTATACCTTGCCATTCCTCTCATTCTGTTCTTTTCGACGGTACTTTGGGGGGTCTGGCAACGAGTGGAGACACCGCGCTGTGTGTGGGTCTGTGGGATCGATGCGTGTGATAAAAGAATAAAAAATAAAGAACGGACAGAAGCTGGACTAGCAGGTACGTTGTAAGGTATCCATTGGTGCTGTGTTTGCGAGACCACATACAACAACGATCCACTCACTATGATGAAAATTCACATTGAACTGAAACGAATATTCATAGTTTTAAACTACAAGCCTATATATTCAAGTATATTCACTTTGACAACAAGCTGGCATAACTTCAAAGTTAATTGCATCCAAATGGCATATAACACCAAGTGAGCATCCCTTGCTGTAGTAGTTATCGCGCTAACCTTAAGATCACTAATACTTTGTAACTTGGAAATTTAAGTTTTGTACATTTAAGTACATCTGAGCGGTCCCCAATTTCAAGACGACTTCGAAGTCTAAAACCCTGACCTAAACTTAAAGTTAAGTGACTGTCATGTGGACCAAACTATTGTCTCCTCACCTCTCAGCTGTCTTCATTGCACCATATGCCATCATGATGACCATTCACTCCACAGGGAGCGGAGAAAGTGCACACATTGTGTGCAAGTGTTAATAACAAGATCAGGGCTGTAGAAGTTTAAAGCACTTCAAGATTAGACAGGATTTAACCTGGATTGAGAGGAGTATCATGTGCAAACTGCTGAAAGTATCTGTGGGGCTATAGCCTAGACTTTTAATTTAGACTAGGGGCGTTTTCCAAAAATATCTTTGTATCATTCTTGTTGTATAAAACATAATTGTTCATCTAAATTCATTCCTCATCTGTTGCATAGCTAGTTTCCTCTGTCTGAAAATACATTTTTCACCTTCTCCCCATACTCATTATTTCTTTCTCCTGTGTGTAGTCACTTATTAAGTTCAAATTACTATTCTCTTTCTTACCCATAGTCATTACCTTCCTTTCTCTATCTTACTCAATCCCCTCTCAGGTGTAGAAATTGATGGAGATTGAGGCTTGAAATCACAATTCTGTGTATAGCTCAGATTACAGGAGATCCGATCATTATGGGACCAGGGAATGGGAAGACCCCTTTTCCGATACCTCAGGGTGGTTTTGGCAATGAATCACTCTTTTTTCGATTTCTTCCCAAGTAAGGATGTGAAGATATGATCCATCCTTTCACAGTATTTATTTAACCTGTTTGTGATGCGATGCAAGATAGCATAGATGACAGTGCCATTGCACTGCCAAAGAAATAGTTTGATCTTGGTAATATAATGATCATTGACTAGTGGGTTTATTCCCCCCTCCCCATCCATTCTCTTTAAATATCCCTCCCTTCCTTTTTCTGCCTTCTTTTACTTTCTTTCTTTCCTTTCTTCCATCTTATATTTTCTCTTTCATTATTTTTTATTTGTTTTATTTTTTATTTGTTTTATTCTTTATTTTATGTGTTTAGAATTCTCTCTCTTCCTCTCCCTTCCTCTATTGTCTGTCTTCTGTCTGTTGTTCTCTCTTGATTTCTTTCTACTCTCTTTTGGGGTCTTTCTTTGTCTTTCAGACTGTCACTGAATGCTTAATAATCTATTTCCTCCTGACTCTATTTTCATTATGTATTCATCTCTCCATCTCAAAGTATATGATTCACCTGTTGTGCAATTCATTTCTTCATACATGTATCTACTTTTACACATTTCTCCCATTTGTAATCAATCTACACTTCCATTTTTTAAAGTTGTAGAAGCAAATCAAATAAGTCTAGCAGAATGTGTCATCAAGGCTTCCCAAGAATTTTTGTATCTCCCAAGGTAAATTGATAAATAAGATTTAAAGTCTCAACATGAAATTGATCGCAACCTGTGCTGATTTTTTTTATGAAGTTACAAATAAATGACATCTAGACTTAAGTGAAGTTTATGAGTAAATCGTTAGATTTAAATTTGAGAATGTAGGACAGGGGAACCTTGGAGTGACCTGTGAATGATACTCCTCATAAAAACAAGTGATTCACTGCTAGGTAACAGCCATAGAGGGATTACGGGGCCCAAAGATGAGGGGGGCTTCCCCTCCCTTGGAGAGGAGCCCCTTCATTTGACCCTACAACTGAATAGGGGCATATGGGGGTAGTCTAGTCTGCTTTAACCAACACAGTCACTCTATAAAGCCCAAAGGACATATATGGGATTAAAAATAGATGGAGTTACCTCAAAAGCAAAAGCATAGTTATACCTCCATCATATGCTGATACAAATAAAGTCCTCAGAACATTTCATTGTCGGACTTGAATCCAGTTTCACCTTTACAGTCATATTGGTCTGTTGCTATTCACAAAAGCCCCAGAATGTGATTTACTTTGAGCCAGTTGTGTAAAACAATTAACACATAACATGACATTACCTTTGTGTGACAAAAGTCCTATCTCAAATCAAATCAAATCAAATCAGCATAACTCTAGGAGAAAAGAACTGTTTGTAGATTGTAGAGTGTGAATAAAAGCAGGGTAGAGGGTGGGGTGGGGTGGGGGCTGAGAGATAGATGGATAGATGGCTCAGCCACCCATCCTCTCTTTGTGTATATATGATGACTGTCATCTGTAGGGTGTGCCTCCCTCTCTTTCCCTCTCTCCCTCTCTCCCTGAGCTCTGCATGCATCCTCCTTTGTCTAGGGAACAACCGCATGTTTCCTCCGGCTATCCTAAATATAGCAATCCTCCTCCAGCGCCCATTTCCACCTCACATGAGACTTTCTTTCTTCAACAAAAGACAGTAAAAAACCATTATTAGATTATGTGCACTATGTGCACAGTGAACCCACTGTGATGAAGGTGGTGTTATATATAGATTTCCCAAAGTGATATACAGTCTAGCTCAATTGCTACCACAATACTAACCTCATTTTTGCCATGATATGCTGAATATAGTACATTCTTTTCTATTTGTAACCATTGTGACTGAGGGAATAAAACAATATAAAAATTGGAGACTAGACCCCAGAATATTTCTTTCATAGCATGTACATTATACGTGTGTATGGGTTTGTAGCTTATGTATCAGTTGCGATTGAAAAATGATCCAATTCTATCCGGGCAGAATTTGAAATGCCATTTTTGGTTGTCCAACCCTGAGCTAAAACATTGTCCTATGTGTACACACTGTACTTGTAGCTACTAAAAGAAAATTAATGGAAAATTGTATGAGTCCCAACAAGTAAGTTCAGTCTCTATCACTACTTTGTAACCATGGTTACAGTAATTTTTGAGGTTTTATACAAGCTTAAGATCTAGCAGGGGAGGGTTGCTGGAGTGAGAAGGAAAAAAATGAACTACCCGCTCCTATAGAAGCTGAAAACTCACTTGATTTGAAGTACCTGCACCAAAATTGTTCTTTTGTTTCCTTTTTTAATCGCCTTTATAATTGTTTGTAAATGTTGTGAGTATGTTTGATTCAATAAAACATATAAATAAAATAAAAAATAATCCATCTCCCTTTTTGAGATAAATGTCTTGAGCACTTCATGATTGAATATGGTTGCAAAGCATGCAATCAAGTCTAGTCTTTCAAATTTTCCCCTGAAGATGAAATGTCAAGATTGTGGTGATGATGTCTGGAAGACAACGGGTTTCTTCCGTTTCTGCTCGGTTGGTCCTTGCTTTGTATAAATCATATCCTCTTTCACATGAATGTTACATTGGATTGTTGAACATGCCACAACATACAACCTTCAGTCTGAAACTAATGCGAGAAATGATACACAAGGCCAACAACTTCACATACATTTCATGGCTGAAAAGCTTAGTTCCTCATACTGTCTGCTGAGAGCAAGAAGGGCCACAACCCTTTTACTTTTACTGAGATTTAAAGCCCTTCTGGCTGGTAGGAAATGATATCATGGTATTGAGGAACAAAGTTTGAGGTTGAGAAGAGACTCAAAGGGATGTTGACATTTCATTTTTGCTGATCTGTTAACCGCAAGGCCAACAACTTCACCATGATTTCATGGTCAGACAGCATATTTCCTCATGTGAGTGCATCGTCAAAAAAAGATTGAAGGTTTGGGAGAAATTGAGAAAATTTGCCAATCTGCAAACTCTATTTTTCACATGTTTAAAATACACCATGGCTTAGGGTTGGATACATTGCTATGCTGACACATTAGCTAAATCCTTGAAAATTAACTTCTGTAAGATTTTAAAAAGAAGATGTGTACTATTTATAGCCAGAAATTCTGATTCCCCTACCAGAATTAGATCTTGCTGGAATATTCCTAGATCACAGATGGAATTTGAATTTGTAATGTTTTGGGGAACATTTTGTAATAATTAGAGCTGCAGTCATCAATGAGGATTTTCTAGCAGGAAAAATTTCACTGATAATCTGAAGTGAAATAGGTATGAATGAACCCTGGCTGTTACAGATTTTCACAAGATATTTTGCAATTTTAATGACTTCCAGAACCATTGTAAGTACAGATGATAAGAATTTCTTCATTCTATCTTCTAGGAATCTTTAACTTCTAGGAAATTCAGAATCCGTTGTGGCGATACTACTCATGAGGAGTTACAGAGCTTTGTTTAAAACTCTAGCTGTGGACAATTAATGAGGGCATTGCTAAAAAGACTTCCAGAACTTTTGATAAGCAAAGATGATGCAGGAATGATCACTGTAGATTATTTAAATCTGTAATGTCTATAAGATGTATAGTGGCGATGCTGCTTATGAGGGGTGACATGGCTTCGATGAGAGCTCGGTGGACAACGAGGGTATCGTTAAAAAGGGAGAGCTGACATTTAAAGAAGTCGAGTGGCTTCCTGGAGCAGGAAAGGGTCTTGGTTATGACCCTCAGAGGGGATCGGGGTCCCGTTGGTTGGTTAGGGGCTTTTGAACTCTCATGAAAGTGAGAGAGGGGGAGAAGGAAGGAGAGGTGGATACAGTTAGGGGGAGTGTGAAGAGTTTGCATTGAGATGGAGAGGGAAGAGAGTGTGTGTGTGTGAGAGAGAGAGAGAGAGAGAGAGAGAGAGAGAGAGAGAGAGAGAGAGGGGGGACAGAGAGAAGACAGAGAGAAGAAAGAAGAAGTGAGAGAGAGAGAGAGAGAAAGAGAGAGAGAGAGAGAGAAGACAGAGAGAGAAGAGAAAGAGAGAAGACAGAGTGAAGAAAAAAGAAGTGAGAGAGATAAAGAGAGAGAGAGAGAGAAAGAAGACAGAGAGAGAAGAGAAAGAGAGAAGACAGAGAGAAGAAAAAAGAAGTGAGAGAGATAAAGAGAGAGAGAGAAGGGAAGCGTAGGTGGTGAAAGAGAGATGGAGGGAATGAGAAGGCAAGGAGGAAAATGCTGTGAGAGGTTAAGTGTAAGAAAGTGACTACGAGAAGAGTTAGAAGAGAGGAAAACACAAAGTATGAGAGAGAGAGAGAGCGAGAAAAAAAGAGAAAACATAAAGAGAGAGGGGAAGAGAAGGTAATGGAAGAAATGAAAGTTCTTAGTTCCTTGAGAAAACAAGAACAACAGAGATGAATAAAATGATCATTCAACAGAAAGTGAATTTTGAGTTGAAAAGGTACATTGTCAAGGGTAGAGGGGTAGAGGGGATATGACGAGAGAGATAAAGAAGGAAAGAAACAGAGGAAACAGCATTGGGGGATTGACCATGGAACTAAACACAATAGATCAATTAAATGAGAAACATGCAAACTTTGAACTTTTCAACAGTGCTGCTAAATGTTTTGAACATTCAGGAAGATGATGTCATCTTGATCACGTCAAGACTTTTGTATTTACGAATAAACAAAAGTGCTTGACAGTTTGTGAATTGAGCCTATTTGGTTTTTAATTCTCTTTGACAGGCAAAGACATGGAGTTTGGCTCGGGATCAGGACTTAATAATGTCTTCCCTAAGAATACAAAATATAGGTCACTTCTGTGTACATTGTCTTCTTCATCCGTCTATCTCTTCCCTTCTCTTTTACTTTGCTACCTCCCTCTCTCTCTCTCTCTCTCTCTCTCTTCATTTCTCCTCTCTATTTCTTACTTCTCCCTCATGCACCCCCTCTCTCTCTGTGACTCTCTGTCTCTATCATCTATGTTCTCTTTCTTCTCCCTTCTCCTATTCTCTCTCTGACTTTCTTCAATACTTCAATGTTGTCTACCTTTATCTTTTCTCTCCTTTTTCTCTCTTCTTTTTCACACTCCTTTTTAGATTTCCAAAGCAGTATATATTGCAAGATGATATAGGTTAAAGGAGGCATGCTCTATAGTTCAGTGGTAAAGCAGTGATCTAGTAACTATGGGGTCCTAAATTTGAGACGAAGTTGATGTTTAGCAGTAGTACTAAGGCATTAATCCTCAATTCCTCAATCCCTTGGATAAGACATTAAGCAAAGTTAGAGCTGGAGATCCTCATGGTTGCTCCAATGCTTACCTAAAGCACTTGCTTGTTAAAAATCAGGTGAAATTAATCAGTAATCAATCTAAGTGAATGAATTTCTAGGGTCATATTTAATCAATATGATGCTCCTTCTTGATTTTAAAGTCTATGTGAAGAGTGTTTGGTATTAGAGCTTTAGATGCGTGTAACGGTTGATGTGTGGATGGAACTGCTCTCAGTATGTCAAACAAGCTGTGTGGGACAGGACGGTGGAAAGCCAGGAAATATGACAAATACCCCTCTCATCGTATTGCAGGTCAGCGGAAATTAGGTGCAGTGGGCACTTGTAGAGGGTTGCCAGCCTGTGACGTTGCGAACCTGGCCAAGCAA
>JARBES010000114.1:21551243-21561994 GCA_030265145.1 Strongylocentrotus pallidus
AAGATTTAATGTTTGTTTGTTTGTTTATTTTAATTTTAACACGGTGGCATACTTCAGCCAAAGGCTGTTCTTCAGCAAGACCTTGCATATAATAATGATAATATTCTGTGTTTATATAGCGCTCAATACATCGATCCAACGATGTGCTTTAGAAACATACATTATAGATTAACATGATTTACATGTAGGTTAGAAGGCGAAAATCCAAACGAGCCCTAATTTAGAAAAAGAATACGAACAGAAAAAAATATATAAAGAATATATATATATATTTTTTTTAAATAGAAGAAAAACAAATCAGTTGTTTTTGTTTGCTATTTAAAGTCACACATGATATTACATCAATGCTTTTGTGGACTGTAACCTGTATATTTACAGTAGCTCATAGTATTTGATTTAATAGCTTGATTATGAAACAAATGGTATGAAACATAGAGGATAAGATAAATGCTTTGAGATTTTTAGTAATCAGAATCTATTTCTGTTTTTATTTCTCTTGTAGGGTACTCCTGGCCTACCTGGTGTAAAGGTATTTTGATGTTTTTATATTTTCATACTGGCATCTTTTGTTGTTGTATAGAATGATGATTATGAGAATAATGTTTTGTTGTACTAGCTGTTCCAATAATAATAATAATATTGAATATTGTGACAGGATTTTTTTTTCCTTCTCCATTATCTTTATAAAAAGAACATTACTTTGACAAAAGTGGTCTTCTGAGTGAAAGAAAAATGTTTTATGTCTAAATAAAATTGCATATATTGTAACAAATATTTATTCAGAATCATTATGGAGTAAGCAGAAAGCTGATTTATTTTATCTTTTTTTTTACAGGGTGAAAGAGGAGATGTTGGACAAGACGGACAAATGGTGAGAATAATATTAATCTTTACCAATATTATTTTTAAACACATGTAATACAAATTCATGATTGTCTTTTGTACCATTTTGACGTGAGCATTTTGTGAATCTTTTTAAAAACTTTTCCTGAAGAGGGAGAAGATAATAATAGTAATTGGATTTATATAGCACCTTTGCAGAGGATACAAGGTGCTTTCCCTGAGTCTAAGGACAAATTAAAAATTGTAGAGATTTCCCCCCCAATGTTTTTAGATACTAATTGCATGTTATTTTGTTTAATGTTGTAGGGTATTGAAGGACCTGAAGGACCATCTGGACTTACAGGAGCTATGGGAGAACCTGGTCCTAAGGGAGATGCTGGTCCACAGGGAGAGAGAGGAGACCAGGGCATGGCTGGAATGCCTGGTTCCCCAGTCAACATTACCATGAGGGGACCACCAGGTCTGTCAGAAGAGAGTCATATCAACTGTACTTTCGTCATGAAAGGTGAACCAGGATCTCCTGGTCCTTCTGGTCCTAGGGGAGATAGAGGAGATTCTGGACTAGCTGGAACTCCTGGACTCAACGTGAGTATTAGAGTATTCTATTTTGATCTATGTTATGTAAGGAGAACCAGGAATTCCTTGTTCAGTTGGTCCTAAGGGAGATAGACCTGGATTAGCTGGAGCTCCTGGAATTAATGGGATTATCAAAAGAATATGTTTTGATCTTTTTCATCTGAATTAGCTAGAGCCAGTGAATAATATCAGTATTTGTTGATTTTTCACATATTCGTCTTTTTTAACATTTAAAATAATTTTCTTTTTTGAAAGAAAAAGCTATCTTATGAAAATTCTGCTTTCATAGTAAGTTGAATACGTTATCATAATGATCACACAGCTGTTCCATATGAAGATTAATCATGGGTGCCCAGTGTTTAATGCCAAGCAGTAAATGTATTATATTGACTTTTCATATCCATTGTTGGTACTATTTTATATACTATTTTATTTTAAAAATAATTATATCATCTGACCTTCATTTTGTTTCAGGGATTTGATGGAATGAATGGGCAGAAAGGAGAACAAGGCTTGAATGGAACACACGGCATGCCAGTAAGAAACCACTTCATAATTCAATCTTGACTCTTCCTCAGTCATTAACAACTTCACAATGATTGAACAGCTAGCTTTATCTTATTGCATACATATCCTGAATATTGTAGTGGTGGTTATTTTACCTGACTGCTAAGAAAGCATAAATCATTGTTAGTAAACAACCAGAGGACCAATGGCTTAAGGTCCTATCCGAGAGACCTGGTAATGAGGATTAATGCCTTACCAAAGGGCACTAGAGCATCGACTTGGTTTCTAACCCGGGTCACCGGATTACGAGACCACTGCTCTACCAACTGAGCTATTGTGATGTTTCTTTTGTGTTTATGCATGTGATATTGATTTTTGAAAAGAACATTCTCATTTTCATGTTGAAAACATTTATTGCTAAAATTAAGGTCCAATTGTTTTATTTCAGGGTGTGACTGGTCCCCAAGGTCCTCCTGGAGAAACAGGTTTAATGGTAAGATATACACCTCTCTATAGTGGTACAGTGAAACCTGTATATAAAGACCGCTCAGTTGAGAAAGGCAGCCTTTAAAGGCACGTGTAATGACTGGATAAAAAGATGAACAATTCTATAGTGGTCAAAGTTAAACCTGTATATGAAAATCACTGAAAAAGGTGGCCTTTACAGGCAGGTATACTTGTTGGATGAACAAGTACAATCTGTCTATAGTGGTACAGTGAAACCTGTCTATAAAGACCACTGAGAAAGGTGGTCTTTATAGACAGGTACAATGTATACTTGTTTAATGGAAAGATATACACCTCTCTATAATGGTACGGTGAAACCTGTATATAGAGACCGCTCAGTTGAGAAAGGCAGCCTTTAAAGGCAGGTATAATGACAGGATAAAAAGATGAACAATTCTATAGTGGTCATAGTGAAACCCTTCTAAAAAGACCACTCAAGTTGAGAAAGGTGGTTTCTATTGGCAGGTATAATGGTTGGATAATAAGAATAAAAACCTGTCTGTATTTTATACAGTGAAACCTGTATATAAAAACCACTCAACTTGAGAAAGGTGGCCTCAGACACAGTGACATGCTAAGATGGGATGTTACATGGACATGAGTATTCCAAATATTTTCATAAGATATTATGTCATGAAGGAAAACAATAATAATTTTAATAATAAGTTCTTCTATAGCACATTTCAGGACCGTAGGCCGACACAATGCGCTCTACAAAGTGCAATTTACTACCAATTATAACACTTATCAAAAAGATAAGTTTCAAGGGCTTTTTTGAAAACTTCGACGTCTGTAATGGAGCGTAGAGATAGTGGGAAAGCATTCTTAAGTTTTTGACCTCCACATACCAGTGCTCTGTGGCCATAGGTCTTAGTTGCTCCTGGATTGATGGTGAGAAGGTGTTGTGAAGATGATCATAGGCATCTTGGAAAAAAATTGTCTAATGGTAATATTTTACCTCCTTTTATCCCCATCTTCTGTTTCTTGTTTTAGGGTCCTCAAAGTCCATCTGGTCCTCCTGGTTTCAATGGAACTGATGTGAGTAAGATATTCTTAGGATTACAGAGGAATTCCTCTGAGATAAACAGAGCTTAAATTTGTGAATAGGTACATGCCATGGGCAGGATCACTTATAAAAGTAGTAGGAGCATAAAGGTTTACAAAATAATGTTCATGTAATGATGCTCATGGTGATCTAATATTTTCCTGGTGTTAACCTGTTGCATACTGATTTCTCGAACTCCCATAAGGTTTATGAAGTGACCACATGCTTCCATTGCAAAGTTGAGGCAATTGAAGAATTTTTTGTAGCTTATTGAACATTTCAACTGAGATTTCGCTCAACCTATCTTTTTAAAATGAATTGGAATCAAGCATACTTCTCTTCCTCTCAATTCTTAAATGTCTTTGCAAATTTCAAATATCCTCAGAGGAAACTTGGATAACTTAAGAACTGACTTATATTTAACATATCATTTATAATAAAGGTATTTTAGCAAGATAGTGTGCAACTCGCCATGGAGTAAATGATCATTAATGTAATACTATTGAATACATTTATATACAGGGTATGATGGGATTGCCAGGTATTCAAGGTGAGATGGGTCTTCAAGGACTTACAGGTGAAAAGGTAAATACTATATTTATTCATCATGCAGGGTAAGGGAGAAGTCATATCTAATTCTGTTCAAATATTGGCCTAAGTGGGGCATCTTTAAAAAAAAAAGTGTTCCACATTGGTTAAAGCTTGTTCACTTAAACGAGTGTTCAACATTAGGACTGCTGTTGCATGCAGCTAATTTTTTCATACCCACTTTCCATTGAGTAAGTACACACTCAAAGAATATCTGCCATGGAAACAAAATATGAAAAAAAAGCTTTTTCTAGTTTTCTTTCAGATTCAACATTAATATTTTGATAATGGTTAGCCTCTAATATTATATAAATATCTAATATTCTACATGTATTTATCGCATTTATGCTTATTTCACTTTGCTGGAAGTGTAAATTTAGATGATGATCTCGTATTTTGTTTTTGTTTGTAGGGTTCTCCAGGAGATTATGGCTCACAAGGACTAAAAGGAGAACCCGGTCTAGAGGGAGTGCCGGGAGAAAGGGTAGGTCCTATTAAGAGACTAACTAGGAATCATCATGGTAGTCACTCATCATATCATATTGTTGATTAGTCAGTATTGTTACTTCGTTGAGAGATGATAATAATAATATACCGTACTTATATAGCGCATATCACAATATGTCCCTATGCGCTAATATCTTTTGATAGAAATAATAAGTGACCACAGCATCATCATCATCATCATCATCATCATCATCATCATCATCATCATCATCATCATCATCATCATCATCATTATTTTTTTAACAATGATATTAGATTTTTATAGGTGCATTGGAAATATACCTTTTGTATGAATTTGAAGAGTGTGAAAGATTGCAATGTAGCAAGTGAGAAAGAAAAGAGAGTGAGACAGAGTGAGAGAGAGAGAGAGAGAGAGAGAGAGAGAGAAGGCTATTCACAAGAGCTACATGTTTGCTACATGTACAATATTTCCTGAATGTAAATCCTTTCCCAAGATGTTTAAATCTTATTTGATCATTTGTCTTTACAGGGCTTACCTGGAGATAGAGCTGACAAAGGTGAAATGGGATTACAGGTATAGAAACATTTATTTTCATTTTTGGAAATACAAGTGCAACCAAAGTTGACAAGTTTTTGTTCTTATATTCTTTTGAATTGTTACTACCAGTAATATGTATAAATCAGTGTATAGATATGGCTGTTAGAAACAGACATACTTTATACTTTACAGGCTTTATGGCTTTTCTTTTGAATTACTTCTAGCCTTTATGAAATTCTCTGTCCGGTTCCAGATAAATATTAACATTATTCTGCCCCCCCCCCCCCCAAAAAAAAATGCCATATACTTTGTTTATATTTATGGATGAGTAAATTTTCTGCTGAGAACCAGAAGGGCATTCAGTCATACACCTCGACATAGAGTTAAGGCCATTCTCGCTCCAAATAGACGAAAGGTGCTTAGTCAGAAGACTGTCATTGAGATTATATGTCTTCATCCAGAAAATATTAAAATTACATTGTAATAAATGCACTTCATTAAGATATCATCTGTTCAAAGCCAGAAGGGCATTTACTCCTATAATACTTATACACAGACTTAACACCTTCAGGCACTCAACAGTTAGTTAATACATTCACATGTTCTTTTGATCCAGGGCGTCCAAGGACCGGAGGGTTATAAGGGAGAGGTGGGTCCTGCTGGAGCTATAGGATTACCAGGGAGCCCAGGAGCTCATAGGGATTCAGGGATTAACACCTTTAAGTACTAAACAGTTAATACATTCACATGTTATTTTGATACAGGGCGTCCAAGGCCCAGAGGGTTCGAAGGGAGAGGTGGGTCCTGCAGGAGCTATAGGATTACCAGGGAGCCCAGGAGCTCATAGGGATTCAGGGATTAACACCTTTAAGTACTAAACAGTTAATACATTCACATGTTCTTTTGATACAGGGCGTCCAAGGCCCAGAGGGTTCTAAGGGAGAGGTGGGTCCTGCAGGAGCTATTGGATTACCAGGGAGCCCAGGAGCACAAGGGATCCAGGGAATGAAAGGAGACAAGGGGGAGTATGGAGATCAAGGAATCCAGGGATTAAGTATTAAAGGAGACAGAGGAGATATGGGATTAGCAGGAGTAGCGGGTACAAAGGTAAGAGGAATAACGACATTTATCTTGTTTGGTTAATGTCTTGGGAATTGTATTCAGGAAAGGACACATTGTTCGTAGCAGAACAATAATCTAACTTGTGTCTCTGTCTCTAAATTTGTATGTTTACATGGAAAGATATTTATTAACACTATCATTTACTGTCCTTATGGCTAACGGTCTTATGACATTTTACTATAGGTATTGTGCATCTCTACTTTTACTTATTCAATATGCTTTATGGTCTTCTTAATACCTTGATAAATCTCTTTCCCTTATGTGATATCTGATTTGTACACACATTGCTGATGATAGATGTTTGTATTATAATTTTCATGAAATGATGGTGATGGTGATAGTAATGTTAACAACATTTTCACTGGATATGATAGTAATAATTCTATGTGGTATAGTATTCATTATGACGATGAGTATGTCAATGATGATGATTATATTGATTGTATTGATAATCATGACAGTGAGATTTTTACGACCCTTGATCCAACAACAATTTTTTCACTCAAAACTTCTGAAACTACACCCAGCACTACACCTAATCCTAACCATACCACCTAAAACCCTGTTGTACCAAAATCCATAATCTTTAATCCCTAACAAATTAAAAGCCTGGGCAAAAGTGGGATCAGTAAAGATAGTGGTGATAAGGATGATGTTGATATTATATGTGTGCAAACTTCAGATCAAATGGAATGACGGTGGCAATGAAGATAATGATGACATGGATAATGCTGAGATAAGATTGGTTTTGTGGTTTATTAACAGGGGCATAAAGGAGAAGAAGGTAGCTTTGGCAAACCTGGAAAGAAAGGGGAGCCAGGAGCAGGGGTATGTCTAATTATTTCCCCCTTTTCATTATAAGATTGAGTGATTTATGCTTGAAGAGATTAATTCCAAAAGCAGCTAAATCCATTTTGTAACTTGAAAGAAAAAAGAATTTGTTTACCAGATTTTGTACAGACACCTATGGCAAAGTGATGTTAGAAGGTGCATTTTTTCATCATTGCTCCCAAAATTTCGGTAAATACTTGTGTTGAAAGACGGGTACTGAAGTAAACAACGTTCTGATATTAATAACTCAATTTTCATCAAAAGTGGATTTAGCTCCTTTTGGAATTAAACTCTTCATTTTCATACTATTCAAAAGTTTGATGAACATCTATAGTTTGCCAAAATGGATATTCCAAAATTATTATTACATGATTTCTTTTTAATGATTTAACTTGAAGTCTGTAGGTGAATTGGTTTTATAACAATAGATTTATGATTCTATATTTGAAAAGGGTAAAGCATGAACATTATCTGGGAGATTTCTTTATTTGTGATATTTTGTTGCAAAGTGGAATAACTGCTTTAGACTTGCTGAAGGATTAGCTGACGAAGTAATGACTGAGAAGGCTAAGATGCATTGATGTTAAAACAGAATTGAGGTTGTTATTTGTGCAAGGCTAAAAACAAACTAGCAAACAACAACAATTATGGAAAGATATTATTCCATTACGTTTAACATTATGTAACAAAAACAAAACTAAACTGGTAGTTCTCTAACTGTTTTAACTTCTTCCTCTTAACATGTGAATTGATATTAAACTAATATCTTTGTTAGATCATAATTTATTCTCTTTCAACTCTCTTTCTCTTTTTCCTCTAACGTCTCTGTCTGTTCTACAGTCACCCGGTGCACCGGTTAGTATGGTTTACTTACAAAATCTTCAAAGTTCTAATTTTGTCTCTTTACAACTAATATTATTGTTGGTGATATTCATTGATCCATTTAAACTCACTGTTATCTCAAAGTGGTGTGGAGTAACCTCATATTTACACATTGAAATACTTTGAATTATATTCAAACAGCAGATATACAATTATGTTATTGGAAGAGTTATTCAACTTTGGTTTTGCACTTGAACCTGATAGATGAGAATTGCCATATACATTATTTGTTTTTCTTTTCAATTCAGTTTTTAACCCTTTCAGGACAGGTTTTATTTTTAGGGCTAAATTGATCACATATTCTTCTTCAAATTGGCAATAATTATTTTTTAAATTTTATTGGTACAATGTTAGAATATAATGCAATGTCTCTGAAAACAAAATACACGGGCGAGAATGTTGACGAAAAGTTTTAAAAATTGCCAATTTTGATTAAAAAACACAATGATTTTTAATCTCTCAATGTCTTGCCAACTTCAGGATTTTAAAACTTATTATCCTTTTTAAAATTCCTAGCATCAAATGCAACATAATTATGAAACAAAAATGAATGCAGTATGTGCAGGAAGATTTGCCCTTTCTATTTGTGTATCCGGTATTCTCTTTTAGGGCTCTGAATCAAGAGGTATTGAGCCGAATCACAAAATGTGGAATGGTTGTCGCAAAAGGGTTGAACAGTAATGCCATGAATGTTATGAGAAGATAATATTGCCTACATGCAGCTCCAAAGGTGACTTTTGATTGATGTAATTGTTACCCTTTTTGTCTAATTGAATATTCATAAAGTTTTGATAATATAAATTGTTTTGATTCAGGGATTAAAAGGAGAACCTGGAGACCTTGGTATGAAAGGAGATATCGGAGACCCAGGCAGAAATGTGAGTTGATTATTGGTTTGGTTTCTTTGTCTGTTTGTTGGGTTTTTGTCCTAATTTGCATATGAGGGAAGGAAGGCTTGTGGGCCATGGACATCAAGTTGACCTGTTCCTTACCCAGGCCACCTGGTCAGGTGCTCAAGTGTCAAATTATCGTATTCATTCACTATGTACATTGTATATTTGTTCCTGATTTTGTTTCTTTGGAAAATGCCAAATAAATAATAATAATAAAAGTTTTGAGAACATGAAATAGAAGTTGCATTTCTCAGTTAACAGAACATTCTCAGGTATGAATCTAGTGCCATTTCTGTTTGATATCTTCCAGGGTTTACAAAGCTCTTTCGAAGCGCAAAGGGATGTTATATAATGTGATGTGCGATATACAAGAACCGAATATTATTATTATTATTATTATGGTTTTATAGCAGACAGGGACTTAAACCATGCACCTTGTAATCTACAGTCTGATAAAATTGTTTATTTCATTTGATATTTTTCAGGGTTTACATGGTTTAACAGGTCCAACTGGGGCACCTGGTCCTCAAGGAAGATATGTAAGTTAGATCGCCCGCTCATCAGTTGCTCTCATATCAATCAATCAATCAATCAATCATTTATTTATTTCATTTTCATAAAAATACAATCAAAGCAAATAAGCATGCATACAACAAAACAATGACAAATCAGAGTAATCGATATCATGGGGAACATGTTTAAATAAATGTGTCACTTTACAACTTATATAAAATGAAAAAGGAGAAATTTGATAAAGCCTATGATGGCTTTGTGAGACAAAGTTCCCAGTGAAATATACAATTAAATATTATGGAGCATAAATTATACATCACAAGGATACAAACAAATACAATAAAAATTAGTAACTTATTGTGGAATAAAGGGATTCAGAAGATGAAAGATGGGGTGGATTTTTCAATGGTATACATGGTCAAGCAGGTCAATATATATACCAAGTAAATTATGATCAATATACAAGATCACAATGCATTTCCTTTCTTAGTAGTGCAGTTTTAAATCTTCTGAGCTACCATGCTGTACGACAATTAAATTAAATTTGAAGAGTGAAATGTTGATATAAAATGTTTTGTTTCATTGGTAAATGTAGGGCATTTTCTGTGGATATAAACCTCATTATGGTCCTGTACCTTGATGGCTTTATATAAACTGCCTGACATATTCACTTACTGTTAATGAAATCAAAAGTCTGTGTCTAAAACTGATTTTTCTATTGAATTAAAATGTTTTTATTCTTTATTTCGGTTTGTATATTTTTTCTTTCTACCAGGGTGTTGCGGGGACTAAAGGAAGTAGAGGAGATATGGTATGTATTAGGATATTCATCAACGTCATATTTGTCCTTTTTCATAAGTTTCAGCCCACAATACTGACAATGTCCATCTCATGTCTTCTGACAACAGTTCTCAGGGTGACCTCAGATCGATATTTGTCCGTCTCGTGAGCTTGTAGCCTACTTACGAGGTGTTCCATGGTCATGTACCATTATAGCATTCCTTCTTTTGCAATTAAACTGATTTTTGTTGTTGTGAGAATATCTTTTGCTCTCATATGTACTCTCCTAAATAGCAAAGTGGCCTAAAATAGGCTTAAACTGTCTAAAAATGTTGTGAAAAATAGTATTAGTGTAGTGGGCTTCCATGTTTCTGTATAAATAAGTGTGAAAGGTTGCCATCGTTCCACACATGTACCTTTTTTCACCTCCTCTCCCCATTATCCATTCATTTACTTAAACCCATTCAGGACAAAATTTACTTTGGTGTTTAAAGGGATAGTTGAGTTCTATTTTCAGACCGCAAATGCCTTCAAAGTGCATGGCTTTTGCTCTTATTCTTATCTATGACATTTATAGTGCACTTTTAGAACCTTAAATTGCTATGAAGGTAATTTTAGACCCCAAAATGTGTGAAATTTAGCCAATACGATCATACCA
>JARBES010000114.1:21562094-21572544 GCA_030265145.1 Strongylocentrotus pallidus
CTGCCAAACTTTGGTCATGTATGTATCTTGCAGAGCCAATGAACTGATTAGATTTTGGGGTCACGAGGTCAAAGTTCCAAGGTCACAGGGCTCATTATGTATGCAAAAACAGCTCATGATCGCGTTATCTCAAGAACCAATTGATGGATTCCTGCCAAACTTAGGTCAGGTATGTTACTTGAAGAGCCGATGAACTGATTAAATTTTGGTGTCACGAGGTCAAAGTTCAAAGATTCAAAAAGTTCCAAAAAAAAAATGAGTAAATTATCTGCTGAGAAGCATATACATATACTATGACACAGAGTTAAGGCCCTTCTCGCTCCAAACAGACGAAAGGTGCTCAGTCAGAAGACTGTCATTGAAGTATATTTTTTCATTGAGAAATATTAAGATTAACCATGTAATAATTAAATGCACTTCATAAAAGCATATCTGCACTAGTTTGGCCAGGAGAGATTAGACCTCCCTGCTGGTCACTGGCAGGTGGTTGGTTATCTCATCAAATCAGCTCTTAATTAACATAAGTAATAGCGGACCATGGGGCATCAACAGGTACCGCTTAGGCATCGTTGGCTATATAGAGAGCGCAAGTAGCTAGAAGTAGTGCAGTTCTGCTTTAAGATATCATCTGTTCAAAGCCAGAAGGGCATTATCTCCTATTCTTTGACACAGACTCAACACCCTTCAGGCACTCAACAGTAAATACATTCACATGTTCTTTTGATCCAGGGCGTCCAAGGACCAGAGGGTTCTAAGGGAGAGGTGGGTCCTGCAGGAGCTATAGGATTACCAGGGAGCCCAGGAGCTCAAGGGGATCCAGGGATTAACACCTTTAAGCACTCATTAGTTAATACATTCACATCTTCTTTTGATACAGGGCGTGCAAGGACCGGAGGGTTCGAAGGGAGAGGTGGGTCCTGCTGGAGCTATAGGATTACCAGGGAGCCCAGGAGCTCAAAGGGATCCAGGGATTAACACCGTTAAGCACTCATTAGTTAATACTGTACATTCACATCTTCTTTTGATACAGGGCGTCCAAGGACCAGAGGGTTCTAAGGGAGAGGTTGGTCCTGCAGGAGCTATAGGATTACCAGGGAGCCCGGGAGCTCAGGGGATCCAGGGATTAACACCTTTAAGCACTCATTAGTTAATACATTCACATCTTCTTTTGATACAGGGCGTCCAAGGACCAGAGGGTTCGAAGGGAGAGGTGGGTCCTGCAGGAGCTATAGGATTACCAGGGAGCCCAGGAGCACAAGGGATCCAGGGATTAACACCTTTAAGCACTCATTAGTTAATACTGTACATTCACATCTTCTTTTGATCCAGGGCGTCCAAGGACCAGAGGGTTCGAAGGGAGAGGTGGGTCCTGCAGGAGCTATAGGATTACCAGGGAGCCCAGGAGCACAAGGGATCCAGGGATTAACATCTTTAAGCACTCATTAGTTAATACTGTACATTCACATCTTCTTTTGGATACAGGGCGTCCAAGGACCAGAGGGTTCGAAGGGAGAGGTGGGTCCTTCAGGAGCTATAGGATTACCAGGGAGCCCAGGAGCTCAGGGGATCCAGGGAATGAAAGGAGACAAGGGCGAGTACGGAGATCAAGGCATCCAGGGATTAAGTATTAAAGGAGACAGAGGCGATATGGGATTAGCAGGAGTAGCCGGTACGAAGGTAAGACTAACGACGACATTTGTCTTGTTTGGTTAATGTCTTGAGAAATGTATTTACGCCAGAACACATCTTTTGTATTGGTGAGCTTTTCATTTGTACTGAACAAACAAGCAATAATATAACTTGTGTCTCTGTCTCTCATTCGTATGTTTACATGGAAATGTATTTATTAACACTATCATTTACTGTTCTAATGGCTAATGGTATAGTACATCACTATTTTAACTTATTCAACATGCTTTATAGTCTTCTTAATACCTTGATAAATCTCTTTCCCTTATGTGATATCTGATTTGTACACACGTTGCTGATGATAGATGTTTGTTTTATAATTTTCATAATATTATGGTGATGGTGATAGTAAGGTTAACAATATTTTTAATAGATATGATAGTAATACCTCTATATGGTTATAGTGTTCATATTGATGATGAGTATGTCAATGATGATGCTGATGATGATTATTATACTGATGGTTTTGATAATCATGACTGAGATTTTTACGACACATGCTCCAACAACAATTTTCCACTCATAACTTCTGAAACTACACCCAGCACTACACCTAATCCTAACCATACCACCTAAAACCCTGTTGTACCAAGAGACAGAGTCTTGTATCCCTAACAAATTAAAAGCCTGGGCAAAAGTGGGATCATCAGTAAAGCTAGTGGTGATAAGGATGATGTTGATATTATATGTGTGCAAACTTCAGATCAAATGGAATGACGGTGGCAATGAAGATAATGATGACATGGATAATGCTGAGATAAGATTGGTTTTGTGGTTTATTAACAGGGGCATAAAGGAGAAGAAGGTAGCTTTGGCAAACCTGGAAAGAAAGGGGAGCCAGGAGCAGGGGTATGTCTAATTATTTCCCCCTTTTCATTATAATATTGAGTGCTTTATGTTTGAAGAGATTAATTCCAAAAGCAGCTAAATCCATTTTGTAACTTGAGAGAAAAAAGAATTTGTTTACCAGATTTTATACAGGCATCTATGGCAAAGTGATGTTAGAAGGTGCATTTTTTCATAATTGCTCCCAAAATTTAGGTAAAGATTTTTGTTGAAAGACGGGTACTGAAGTAAACAACGTTCTGATATCAATAACTCAATTTTCATTAAAAGTGGATTAGCTCCTTTTGGAATTAAACTCTTCATTTTCATACTATTCGACAGTTTGATGAACATCTATAGTTTGCCAAAATGGATATTCCAAAATTATTATTACATGATTTCTTTTTTATGATTTAACTTGAAGTCTGTAAATAAATTGGTTTTATAACAATAGATTTATGATTCTATATTTGAAAAGGGTAAAGCATGAACATTATCTGGGCGATTTCTTTATTTGTGATATTTTGTTGCAAAGTGGAATAATTGCTCAAGACTTATTGAAGGATTAGCTGACAAAGTAATGCCTGTGGTGCATCGATGTATAAACAGAATCATATTTGTGCAAGAATATATTTCTCTGACTGAACAAAAATAAAAATAATTATGGAAAGATATTATTCCATTACATTTAACATTATGTAACAAAAACAAAACTTAACTGGTAGTTCTCTTACTTTTTAAACTTCTTGTTCTCTTAACATCTGAATTGATATAAAAACTAATATTTTTGTTAGATCTTAATTTATTCTCTTTCAACCCTCATTCTCTTTTTCCTCTAACGTCTATGTCTGTTCTACAGTCACCCGGTGCACCGGTTAGTATGGTTTACTTACAAAATCTTCTAACTTCTAATTTTGTCTCTTTACAACTAATATTATTGCTGTTGATATTCATTGATCCATTTACAAATTAAAGTTATCACAAATTGGTGGAGTTACTTCATTTTTACACATCAAATACTTTGGTGATATATTCAAAGAGCAGATATACATTTATGTTATTAGAAGGGTTACCGGTATACAATTTAGTTTTCACACTTCAACCTCATTACTGGAGAATTGCCATATACATTATTTGTTTTTCTTTTCAATTCAGTTTTTAACCCTTTCAGGACAGGTTTTATTTTTAGGGCTAAATTGATCACATATTCTTCTTCAAAATTAGCAATAATGATGTTTTTATTTTATTGGTACAATGTTAGAATAAAATGCCATTAAAAACAAAGATTTTTAATAGTCTCAATGTCTTGCCAATTGAAGGATTTTTAAACTCCTTTTCCTTTTCCTAGCATCAAATGCAACATAATTATGAAACAAAAATGGATGCAGTATGTGCAGGAAGATTTGCCCTTTCTATTTGTGTATCCGGTATTCTCTTTTAGGCTCTGAATCTAAAGGTATTGAGCCGAATCACAAAATATGGAATGGTTGTCGCAAAAGGGTTAAATGATAATGTCATGAATGATATGAGAAGATAATATCGCCTACATGCAGCTCCAAAGGTGACTTTTGATTGATGTAATTGTTACCCTTTTTTGGTCTACCGTAATTGAATATTCATAAAGTTTCGATAATAAATCGTTTTGATTTAGGGATTAAAAGGAGAACCTGGAGACCTTGGTATGAAAGGAGATATTGGAGATCCAGGCAGAAATGTGAGTTGATTATTGGTTTGGTTTCTTTGTTTGTTTGTTGGGTTTTTGTCCTAATTTGCATATGAGGGAAGGAAGGAAGGCTTGTGGGCCATGGACATTAAAGGTAATACAAAGTTTTGGTATGGGGTCATGGATTTGGTTCAAATGAACATATTGAAAGCATGCGATTCTAAAATATTTTAGTGATCGTTGTCGCGGTTGAAATTGAGTCTGAAGTGATGAAATTGTAAATAATAAACTCTTTAAGTTGTATAGCTCCCTCTCAAGGTCAATATATTAATTAAGCTATAAAACAATGTTTCTTGACTAAAATCGACCGATTTTCTATTCCCGTTCGGATATTATATATCATAACTACATATTCTGAGATTTTCATGGTCGCAGCTACCATTGTACGCCCGTAGGCGCTATTTGAAATTCATCAAAATTTACCGGGAGCACCGGTAAATTTTTATATTCAATTTTTCTCGAAAGCGGAAGTGTTTTAGGAGCTATATTTTCTAGTGCTTATAATACATCCACAGGGGCATCAAAATATACCAAAATGGTAAAGAATCACTATCCACCGAATTTTCAAAATTTCCCAAAACTTTGTATTACCTTTAAGTTGACCTGTTCTTTACCCAGGCCACCTGGTCAGGCGTGCAAGTGTCAAATTATTGTATTCATTCACTATGTACATTGTATATTTGTTCCTGATTTTGTTCCTCTTTGGAAAATGCCAAATAAATAATAATAATAATACAAAAATTTGAGTACATGAAATAGAAGTTGCATTTCTCAGTTAACAGAACATTCTCAGCTATGAAATGAATGCCATTGTATGTCTGTTTGATATCTTTCAGGGTTTACAAAGCTCTTTGGAAGCGAGATGTTATATAATGTGATATGCGATATACAAGAACTGAATATTATTATTATTATTATTATGGTTTTATAGCAGACAGGGACTTGAACCATGCACCTTGTAATCTACAGTCTGATAACATTGTTTTTCTGTTTGATATTTTTCAGGGTTTACATGGTTTAATAGGTCCAACTGGGGCACCAGGTCCTCAAGGAAGATATGTAAGTTAGATCGCTCATCAGTAGCTCTCATATCAATCAATCAATCAATCATTTATTTATTTCATTTTCATAAAAATACAATCAAAGCAAATAAGCATGCATACAACAAAACAATGACAAATCAGAGTAATCGATATCATGGGGAACATGTTTAAATAAATGTGTCACTTTACAACTTATATAAAATGAAAAAGGAGAAATTTGATAAAGCCTATGATGGCTTTGTGAGACAAAGTTCCCAGTGAAATATACGATTAAATATTATGGAGCATAGATTATACATCACAAGGATACAAACAAAAACAACAAAAATTAGTAATTTAATTGTGGAAAAGAGGGTTTCAGAAGATAAATATTGGGTGGATTTTTCAATGGTATACATGGTTTAGCAGGTCAATATATATATACCAAGTAAATTATGATCAATATACAAGATCACAAAGCATTTCCTTTATAGTGCAGTATTTCACCTTCTGAGCTACCATGTTGTTCCGACAAACAAATTGAATTTAAAGAGTGAAATGTTGATTTAAAATGTTTTGTTTCATTCATAGATTTAGTGCATTTCTCCTGGATATAAAGCTCATTTTGGCCCTGTATTTGATGACTTTATATAAACTGCTTTACATATTCACTTAATGAAATTGAAAGTCTGTTGTCTTAAACTGATTGAATTTGTAAAATTGTATTGACTCTTTTACCCCCTCTCGGGGTATTAGAGTACAAACAAACATAAAAGTATAAATAGCATTGCATGACTTGTGAATACAATTCTTATACATTATACATAGATAATGACACAAGATACAACCGATAATAGGTCTATAGTGTATGAAATTATAAACATGAACCAACTAGTAAACACAACATATATTTACAATGTAGATACAAATAATGCAGTCTATTTCCAAGCTAAGGAGTTAAATGTTTTTATTCTATATTTTGGTTTGTTTTTTGTTTTTTATTCCAGGGTGTTGCGGGGACTAAAGGAAGTAGAGGAGATATGGTATGTATTAGGATATTCATCAACATCATAATTGTCATTTGTCATGGGCTTCAGCCTACAAGACTGACAATGTACATCTCATGTCTTCTGACAATTTTTTTTAAGGGTGACATCAGGTCAATATTATCTACTTACAAGGTGTTCCTTGGTCATGTACCATTAAAGCATTCCTTCTTTTGCAATTAAACTGAATTTTGTTGTTGTGAGAATATCTTTTGCTCTCATTGTGCTCTCCCAAAATGCAAATAATAAGAATAATAATAATACTCAGTTCTTTTATAGCGCATAACACATTACAGGATAGCATGTCCCTATGCGCTTTAAATAGAAAGGAAAGAAGAAAAAGTCATACAAATTAGAAAATCCACTTAGAAGCAAAAAGGTACATATAGTGTTGGACGCTGAGTTCATGGGTGTACACAAATGCAAAGTGGCCTCAATTAGGATTAAACTGTTTAAAAATGTCTAAAAATGGTGTGAAAAAATTGTACATTCAGTGTACTGGGCTTCATATCAATGTATAAATAAGTGTGCTAGGTTGTCAGTTATTCAACGTACCCCTTTTTCACCACCTCTACTCATTCATTTACTTTAACTGAATCAGGGCAGGATTAACTTATAGGGTGACATTGATACATTTATTTCTATTTCTCTTGTTATATTTCTACAGGGTTTGCCTGGGCCTCAAGGTTATAAAGTAAGTTATGGTTCAGTTCGTATCTGAGGATTTAATATTATTTCTGTTAAATTGAATGTTGTTAACTTGAAGTATAAAAGCAATTGTCAGAGACGCACGAGCGCGTGTGCGAGGGTATAACACACGTATAAGGTATAGCCTTTTTTCTAAATCTAGCGCGCGCGCCGTGCGTGAGAGCATTTCCAGACCCTCCAAATGCGTGATGTCACGCCTAATGCGTGACACTTGGTAGCTCTGAATTGTATGTTGAGTATCAAGGGAGCAATAAAGTACTGTATATCAAAAGTAATTAGTCTACAGTTTAGAATATATCAAATCAACCTAAAAAAACTTCACCTGTCCATGTTTGGGCTTGCAGTTAATAAGTATGAAGATAACAAAGGAAAAGATCAAACAAAACCCAAGAATGACTTGGGTTCAGTGCAAGCTTTATTCCATATGTTCAGGTACATGTGCATTACTAGCCTACTACCGTACTCACAAGTTGCTTGTATGTAAATTGAGAGTGTATAGATCTACATTTGCAACATCACATTTTAGTATTTAGTATTTGAAGCTGATATTTTGAGTGTATTATATGGAACCCCTAACATTCAGAATAAATTAGTTTTCAGTGATTGACTTTATATCTGTGTAAGGGGTCAGAATAGATTTCCTAATAATTGTAAAACAACAAATTGAAGTGTTCAAGAAACTGCATGTTGACTACTAATGAAGATTGTTTAAAAATTTGTTTGTATAGGTTCATAATATATATTTATATTTCAGTACAAGTTTCGTCTATGTAGCTTGTGAAGCCGTAATCAGTTTATATCATTGTGATTTATTCTCCCTTTATTTTGATCTTTGTAGGGAAGTCCTGGTGATTATGGTCCTAATGGTGAAAGAGGAGTAAAGGTAAGGACTTTCATGGAATATTTTCACTTCATTATTATTTTACGAATAATGATGCCTGATTGTAATTGTTATTTGTTTTATAATCTCTTGTAGTTAAAAAATTTACTGTCCATTTGGTAATAATTGAAATAAATACATTTTTGTAGAATATGAGAAATCATAAGTCAAATATCATATTTTCTAATGTTTTCAAAAATCTCTGCAAACTTTGGTCAACCCATCATACCATTACTTTTCTAAAACAAACCTTATAAATCTTGCCTTTATTTCTCATCATAAACCTTCTTCCAGCTAAAGCACTAGGAGACTCTATTCCCCCATCTTGACTGTTATAAAAGTTCTCATTCATCCTTCTAAATGTATTGATATTTTTTGTTTGTAGGGAGACCAAGGAAGGCAGGGTAAGAGAGGGAAACGAGGACCCAAAGGCTTACCGGGAGCACCAGGGTTAGATGCACCTTGCCCTGTGGTAAGTACAACTCATCGTTAAACCCTTCCATACCATGGGCAACAAATCCTGCCCACGATTGCGAGTGCTGAAAATTATTGTCTAGACTCAGATTTGGACTGAGATTGGCTTCATTTTAGATAATAATAATTAGCAAAATTTCTTATGCACTCATATACATCCCAATGTATGATCTGCTGGCCTAAAGATACATCTATAGTAACAAATAGTTTAGAAAACTACGCAAGGCAAATTACATCCATATAATATTGGTTGAATGAAGAAAACAAAATATTATGGAATAAACCATAATACTTTGTCTTGTGAGAAAGGTTTTCAAGTTTCTTTGGAATGATTTTAGAGTTGGTCAAGATTCAGATTGTCAGTGCAAGGGTAGTTCCAAAGTCAGGGTGTAGCAGGACCTTAAACAAGACAGGAACAGGTGTCTCCGTAGTAGGGTGTATTCCCATGCAGAAAATTTAGTGTTCAAAAATAGAATCAGAGGTGATATAGTGTCTTTAAACAGGATTTAAAGGGGGGGGGGGGTAATATTTTTCAGAATGTATTGTAAGTGTGCACTCTCTTCCTATTGAAGGTGTACAAGAATAAAAGCTTGGTGTTGTGAGATGTTTGTAATAACCATCTTGTTCTTTCTTCACCCCCCCCCCCTCTTCCGGTCTTCTTCCAGGGTTCTGATGGCTTACCCCTCCCTGGATGCTTCCCTGCTGCATAGCCGGCCTCGAGGTAAGTACAGTCAAACCTGCTTTAGTGTCCACCTGTCTACAAAGACCACCTGTGTACAAACACCACCTGTATTCAAAGACCACCTTTATACAAAGACCAATTTTTTTGTTTCCCTTGAAAATGGTTTCTCATTGAAACATGTACCAAAGGAACCTGTCTACAAAGAGCACCTGTCTACAAAGACCAATTATTTTGTTTCCCTTGAAAATGGTTTCTCATTGAAACATGTGCTAAAGGCACCTGTGCATAAAGACCACCTGCCTATAAAGACCACTTTTCTTGTCTCCCTTGGGAGGTCTTTATAGACAAGTTTCATCGTACCATCAACAAAGGGTGAATAGTAGAGTGGTATCCAACAAAAATATGAGAACAAATGATGGTTTGCAGCCAAAATCATGTTAACTTTTTATCATTTATTACATTGTTGCCCATAAAGTTGACATAAATATTTATCTCTTATCATGAAATGATTGTGACAACATGATTTGAGAAGATGTAAATTTTGATCTATAAAGAATAAATAATATTGTCTCAATTATCTTATGAAAATATGTAAGAAAAAGTTATTCCAACTTTTGGGGAAACAGTATGAGATTGTAGGATTCCTCTCTGAAAGCATGCTATGATATATATTACCAGTGATTGCTAAGATATATGTGTTCTTTACAATTCCTTTTTTCTTTCAAATTAAATATTTTGAATGATGGTTGTGAGGAAAATTAGGTATGACTTCAATATCAAGAATAGACTAAAACATACAAACAATGTTATCACAGGAGGTAGATCACAACGTTGATTGCAATAGGATGATATCTGGATACACATTATGAAGCCATGCATAGGCTACATGTATAGGATCTGCATGTATTCTACAACACCATCATTTAATATGTAATTCTTCTTTTTGCTCCTAAAGCATTATCATGATGGGGTCGTCAGAGGTAAAAGGTCATCATGTCATCACCAACCTCCAACCAGAGCTGAATCCTCCTGAATTCTACCAAAAAAGGTTTGGTGTGAAAACTATCAATATCGCATCAAAGAAGAATGTAATGACGCCATCTTCTACAAAATTTGGATGTGAATAAATCTGCTTCTTCAGGTTTTTAAGACTAAACATGTTCATGATTCATTCATAGGTGTGTGCAGGAGAGAAAGGGGGAAAAGATGATATGGTTATTAGCCTGGATGAAATATGATTCTTGTTGGTTGCCAAAAAGTTCCCTTAATAAAGAATGAATAATTTCTCATTATCTTTCTAACAATTTTGAAAACATACTCGATGAATACTTGATTCTGATATTAGTGACAAGATCTTAAATTTGAGTTGAAGACTCTCTGTGTTGGCATTTATAAAATCAC
>JARBES010000114.1:21986732-21996741 GCA_030265145.1 Strongylocentrotus pallidus
ATAGCTTAATTAATACCTTGACCTTGAGAGGGAGCTATACAACATAAAGAGTTTATTATTTACAATTTCATAACTTTCGACTCAACAGTCAACAGCGACAATGATCACTGAATATTGTAGGATCGCATATGCTTCCAATATGTTCATTAGAACCAAATTCATGACCCCATATCAAAACTTTGTATTACCTTTAAGACTAAGAGTAAAAATTAAATGACATCATAAGTGAAGCAAATGAGGCAAGAGTCACAAGCAAATAAGTTTAATTTTAAACAAGATGATAAAAATTGGATTTATGAAAGAAAGATGTAATCTCATTATTTTCTAAGTAGTAAACAGATTTTTCATTTGTTTCTTTGTTATTTCGTTTATTTGCTAAAAATTGCTATTGTCCTCCTTTTGTTTACAATGCTGGTTTCTGACTTTCTGACTTTTCTGCTGATACATGTTTTTACAGGGTGGTTTTTACTTTGTACAATTTATCTAGATTTTTATTTTTGTGTTATTATTTTTCATTTTTCAGACATAAAGTTTGGAAATTATTCACTGTTTCCATGCATAAAATGATGGAAATCTTCTTTTAGGACCTGTTGATTTGTTACAAACATTACATGTACCTGTAAAATATATGTAGAAGATTAACTGGACAATTACAATGAATGATGGAGTTACATGTAGCAAACAATCTTACACCAGTTTCTTACATTAAAAAAAAGGCTTCTTAAATATTTCAAGAATTTTTCAAGAATTAATTCATGCATGGCAAAATGTTATAACAAAATGATCAAAAAGATGAAATAATGAATCCTCATGTTCTGTAGGATGTAGGCAAGACCCCCCAAACAACATTCAGGAATTCATGTAATGTACATGTGTACATGTTTTGTAATTGTTATACACCAAGACTGCATCTGGCTGCATCGAATCCCTCTCTTGGAGGACAGCATCACAAGTCAAAAGATGTTTTCAACAAGCAGACATCTTTTTCTTCAGTAGGCTTATTAACACAGCTTTATCATGTTAAAACATTTAAACTTGTCTAAAGAAACTTTTTTTTTTTTTTTTTTTAATAAGCGGATTGTTTACATTTGTATCAAATTAAAAGAGAATTAAAAAGTCAGATCTAGATCTATAGTCTTTAGAAAAGGGATGCAATTTCAACACTGGATGCATGACAAAACGAAGGTACTTGGTTGGTTGGTCCTCTAAAATACTTGTCTGAGTTTTAACAGGAGGTACGCTGTGCATTTAAAATGAGTTGAAAATCTAATCTTTAATGAGTTTGATTTTTAATTCTATCAACAGTGACAACATTAGTTCAAGTCACACAATAAAAGCCAAAACTAAAACTAAAATAAAATGGTTTTAGTTTTTACAAATGGCCACAGTTCAATGAATTAGAAGCAAAATATATTAATATATCTGTAGAGTGTAGCTTCTGTCAAAACAGTAAAATAAGAATTTTGTTAATAAAACTTACATCTTATTCCGCGCCCAACTTTCACCCAACAACTTGCTCTCTGTTCTTCCGCCTTTGCCTTAGCAATTTTCGGATCGATCGCCCTGATTTGACCTCCGACATAGACCTCATTTTCCATGGCTGTCGGGGCATGATCCCCGTCACTGTCTTCGCTGTCATCCTCCTCTTCGTCATCGTCATATTCTCTTTGAGCAAAGCTACTATGGACCTCTCTCTCCTCTGTTCCCATGTCGAAACCGTCGTTGTCGTTCCAGGCATGTCGAGAATTAGCGCTGCTCGGTCGTCGCATTTCGTCCTCAATTTTATCCATCTCCAGCTCGTCTTTGATGGAGAGTCCTCCGCTGGAGCCAGGTCGCGGTGAGGGTCTCGGAGACGGACTTACCCGTCGACTAGCGCTCATTTTGACGCCTTTTATGACGCTTGTTCTGTGAGAAAACTATGTCCTAACTCAAGATCATAAAACTCGTTGAATTATAAACTAGTTTTCATGAACAAACAAAGAGCATCACCGCCGAAATGGAGCTAGAAAACAGTTCCAAGATCAACGACTCTTCTTTCCCGTGGAGTTCGCCTCTCCAACTTTTGCTTCTCTGAACTGACGGTATTACGCGTCTTTTCTTATCATAATCTGCATACACCAAATCGTGTGTACATAATATACGTGCGCGATTTGGGTGCAGTCGTAGTCTTACTTTTAAAGCATTATTTGTTTTACATCACGTGTAGTTCTGGAAGTGTGATCGGAAAATAATGAACCATTTACAAAGAGGCCTGAATTAAAACACTACGACTGATTGATTGCAATGACGTAAGTAGCTGAGTTTTGAGGAGAACTTCATAGCTTTCCCATTTTTCCAATATGTTTTTTTTGTGAGCATCGAGCAACCATGAACTTCCAGGAGTATTTTTCACTCATCAATTATGTTGGAGTATGGGGGAGCGCAAATATATACTATCTTTATCGTAGGAAAGCAAGTCAAGTGAAGATATAAATGATCGATAAGAACAATCGCGTTGCTCATCAAATGATAACCCTTTATCCTGTTTATCGTAACCCGAACTCCAACCCACTCCAACTCCAAATTACCATATAATCTTGCCTCTATTATTAAATGTAAAAACAGAAATGCATAATTATAAAACTGGAAATCCGGAAAATTATTAGGCCTATGTCGAAAAATGTAAAAAAATAGAATCACATATTTTTCTTTACAAAACAAAGGACCTTCGATATGGAACTCTCTTCCTCATTAAGTTTAAACAATTTAATTCCCTAATTCTTTTAAATCGAAACTTAAGGACTTTTTATTCACATACTCTGCAAAATAATTAATCCATACCAACTTTTATGCCGCAATGTCACTATGCTTTTCTAAGTCTTTGACAGCACAAACTTAGGTATTTTACTAGGCTGGGGACTGCCTCGACAAAACCTTTATTTGGTTCTTTTGCAGTTTCCCATTTCATGTTCATTATCTATTTCTTGCTGTAAACATGTTCATTTTTTACTCTTGTCTTTACTTCTCTTTTTAATTTTGTGTTAAAGTTCAATGTATTTTATGCTGTGTATCCTACATGTAATTATCAAATCAAATCAAATCATTTATTTCCAAATCCAACATCAATTAAAAACAATGTGTAAAAAACAGTCAATAGGCAATAAAAACATTGTAAAACTATGACATTTCAATCAAACGATTAAGAAGAAAACAATGTTTATTGATGTCCAATGTGTTCTCAGTGTACTTTTTTTAATGGACTTGAATAAATTAAATTGAATTGAGAACAAAAAATGAATTGAATTGATACAATCATCTTCTGAAGGCAAGAATATTTTTTTTACCACGATTTTTCTATAATAGAGGAGGGGTACTATTCTCACTACCATGCAGGCCCGCTTTCAAGTTTCATGATTAAAAACGAGGACATTTTTCTTTCTCATTTCTGCGTTATACCTTGCAGATTATATTGAAATAAAGAATATCTGTAAGTAAACATTAGAAATTATATAATCAGATAGAATTTACGCTACGTGTTCTCAAAAGACATGATAACGGGGAGAGTGTTAAAGATAATACAACGTTTTGGTATGGGGTCATGCCTTTGGTTCAAATGAACATATTGGAAGCATAATTATTATGTGATCCTACAATGATCGTTGTCGCGGCTGAAATCGAGTGTAAAGTTATGTATAGCTCCCTCTCAAGGTCAAGATATTAATTAAACTATAAAACAATGTTTCTTGACTAAAATGGACCGATTAGCTATTCCCATTTGGAAATTATTTATCACAACTGAGATTTTCATGGCAGCAGCTACGGCCATAATAGGCGTTATTTGAAATTTATCAAAATTTACCGGGAGCACCGGTAAATTGTTATATTCAATTTTTCTCGAAACAAGGCAGAAGTGTTTTAGGGGCTAAATTTTCTATAGTGCTTATAAAACATCCACAGGGGCATCAAAATATATCAAAATTGTAAAGAATCACGATACAACCAATTTTCAAAATTTAGCAAAACGCTCAGACAGTTTTTTTTTTAATGTATGATCAAAAGTGCTTTTAAACAGGTAAATGCAAAGATCCAAATTACAAAACGTACATTTTCTAGCTCAGTTGCTAGACGAGAGCGACCTCGCAAAATAGGATAAACACTGTAATTCATCAAATCGTCATCATGAATGTATTGTTTTTCAACGGTAAAGTGCTAAGTCTATGGACAAAAAATAGTTTTTATTGTTCGTGTCCATGCAGTTTGCCATGGAGAATCTCCCGTTTAGATGATGCTCAGCCAGGGTTAAAATCTCTGTAATTATTAAGTGTATTCATTAAAGCTCATCTGCACTAGTGAACAGGAGGGAATAGACCACCCTGCAAGGTCACTGGACAGGTGGTTATCTCATCAACTCAGCTCTCAATTAACATAGAAAAAGAGGATCATGGAAAGAGAATGAGGGTCCTCTCATGAATAGAGCCTGCACTTTTAAACACCAAACCTAGAAAAACAGGCAGATTGTATTCCTCGCACTCCTCCTTGGCATATTGTGAAGCCAAACGTCTCATTCTGTAAACATGATCAAGTGAAAAAGAAAGAATCGCTTCCAATACAGCAGTTAAACTGTGCATTGGAAAATATTTCAATAAAATGGAACAACCACTTGAAAATATATACAGATGGATCCAAACTTGATGATGGTCTAACAGGTGCAGCCTTTTATATTCCAAAATTTAAGATAAGTAAAGGTTATAGAATACCCCAGTAAATATTATGACTGCTGAACTGACAGCAATCATCCTAGCATTACAATGGATAGAGGACTATCTCCCAGTTTCTGTGGTAATATTATCAGATTCCATGTCAGCCTTGCAGGCTATTAAAAACATGAACAAATCTAGTTTAGTTATAGAAATATGGAAGAAATTGACACAATAATTGGTATAGACATACAATTTTAGTGGATACCTGTACATTGTGACCTACTGGGAAACGAAAGAGCCGACAGTTTGGCCAAAAATGCAACACAAAAAGAACACATAGATGTAGGCTAACTGTACCACGGAATAGGTCTGAATTAACTAACCACATGTGTCATTTTCATCAGCATTTATGGCAAAATCAGTGGGAAACAATAGACAAAGGTAGATTCTTATTTCAGATCCATCCATATAACGAGACTTAACTTATCTGGTTTTTGTAGAAAAGATGAAAGATTATTACATCAAATGAGAATGGGAAAATGCAAATTAAACTTTTACAAATTCAGTATTAATAAACATGAAAATGGCTTTTGTGATTTTTGTCATGAAACTGAAACAATCGAACATTATTTATTGGTGTGTAAGAAATATGTACGAGAAAAGGAAAAGGTTGTTTTCTCGGTTGAAAATTAAAGATAAAAGTTTAAATAATAATATTTACTGGGGAATGAAGATCATCTGCACACTTTGTTGGCTTTCATTAAAGCTACAGGTAGATACCTATCATTATAGCTAACGGAAAGTATAGTTTAGCACTGCACAGTTAACCCCTATTATTAATAAAATCCGGGAATAAAATACTCGCACCCTGTTCATGGTCGACACCTAAAATTATTGCCCGCACCATCGAATAAACGGAAGCTGCACAGTACATGATACCCACAGAAGAGGAAAAGAAACAGCGCCATCTAATCATCAGTGATGAACAACTAAAAAGACAACAGCGCAGCCAGGCAGAAATAATCTTTTTAGATTGGTCAGCCTTAAAACCCAACAACAACAACAACAACAACAACCAATCGTCACCGATTATGCATTGTTTGTTATATAGAGGGCGCAAGTAGCTAGTGTAGTGGGCCTTTAAAGAGAATGAATACAGTAGGTGGTTTAGAATTCGTTGCATGGGCCTATCTAATCCATGACCTTCGCTTGCCATTTTAGGATATAAATATTCGCGGCTGGGGCAGGATATCTGAACGTGACAACCGGCCGTGTCTAGTTTGTTCAGAAGCTACAAATCACATTATTCATCACGTCTTGGACTGCTTTATTCTGCAGTTTCTAAACTTCCTTTCCCAGCGTTTCCCCCAAATTAAACTACAGCAATCAAACTTACGTTGAATTTTGTACTGTTTGAGTTTTACAGTATTTTATATAGCACAGATAGTATTCATATTTTGTACGCTTAAATATGTTATATATCTTTAAAATAAAAAAATTATTCTCTGTATTCAAATCGCGTGTAATATAAATATTAACCTTATACAATTCATTTTACTGTTTGAATTTTACAATATTTGAATGGTAGATATTTATTACAGTTGATAGTAGATACTTATCATTTATTTATATAATTTAAAATAAAAATTAACGTTGATTGGAAAGAATGATTGCTGATGGAGGGGGGGGGGGGAGGGGTGGTAGTATCTTGGTTTGTACATTTTATTGTTTTCTTCTTTACACTTATGTTCTTTGTTTGTTTTAATATTTGTATGTTATGACAGTGGCGGATCCAGGAGGGGGCAGGGGTGCACGGGGCCCCACCCCTGGGAAAAAAGTTAAAAAAAGTTTTTAAAAAAACACCTTAAAAAAAAAAGACGGGCCACACCCCTGGCCACAAAAAAAAGTTTTAAAAAAAAGATGGTAACCACAATTTTACTCTTTTTTTGCTCAAAGGGGGGCGGGGGGTGTTAAGAAAAAAAAAAAACTTTTGACATGTGCAGGCATGGTTGAAAATCAGTTTAAACAAACTTACAATAAAGAAATATACTCCATGACTTGGATGATTAATAATTAACAAATACGTTAAAAATTGCATAATGTACGAGAAATTGAATAATTCGTGTTTTTTTTTTAATTACCAAACACTTGCACAAAACAAGACGAGAAAAAAAAAGTTCAGAAAAAATGACTCCCACCCTACTCCCCAAGAAAATTTATTTCCTTTAGGATGAAATAGGGAAAGAAATTGAGAAAGAGAGAGAGAGAGAGAGCGAGAGAGAGAATACTAAGAACATTCAAATGCTGTTGGAATGATAAATGTTTAAATCATCATGATGGCTAATCGTCTGTTAATTTCTCAAATTTTAAATCCAAGAGGGGTATTTTATAAACCAAATTTCCAAGTCCTGCATTACGTAGTGTCGAGGGGATTAAGAGTGCGAGGTCAGTTTTATTATCTGCCTAAAAGAAATAGCAAGAACATGCACGTGTCTACGCCACTAGAGGGAGTAATTGTATACGATTGAGCATTCAGGGGCCCGCATTAGGCCTCCTGATGGGGTCGAGGGAGCGGAACCCCCGGAAGCTCAGGGGTTTTAGGCATTTAATTGCGGTCAGATGAGCATATTTTGATACCCTATTTGTGACACTGGCAGGTCACTAATTGGCGTGGGGTCCAGGGGGCGGAGCCTCTGGAAGCTCAAGGGGTTTTAGGCAATACATTACTGTCAGATAAGTACCCAGAGGCCTGACTTTAATAGGGCCATTATTTTGTTGGGTCCAGGGGGCAGAGCCCCTGGTAGTTCAGGGGTTTTAGGCGTTTAGTTACGGTCAGATGAGCATATTTTGATATCTTATTTGTGACACTGGCAGGACACTAAATGGCGTGGGGTCCAGGGGGCGGAGCCCCTAGAAGCTCAGGGGTTTCAGGCATTTTTTATAACGGTCAGGTAAGCATTCAGGGGCCCGCCTTAGGGCTCCTGGTGGGGTCGAGGGGTCAGAGCCACCGGAAGTTCAGGGGTTTTGGGCATTTGATTACGGTCAGATGAGCATATTTTGATACCTTATTTGTAACACTGGAAGGTCACAAAGTGGCGTGGGGTCCAGGGGGTGGAGCCCTCGGAAGCTCAAAGGTTTTAGGCAATGAATAACGGTCAGATGAGTATCCAGGGGCCCGCTTTAGGGCCCTTGGTTAGGTCCAGGGGGCAGAGCCTCTGGAAGTTCAGGGGTTTCAGGCATTAAATTACAGTCAGATGACCATCTAGGGGCCCGTTTTAGGCCCCTAGGTGGGGTCCAGAGGGCAGAGCCACTGGAAGCTCAGTGGTTTGAGGCATTTAATTACAGTCAGATGAGCTTATTTTGATACCTTAATTGTGACACTGGCAGGACACTAATTGGCGTGGGGTCCAGGGGGCGGAACCCCCAGGAACTCAGGGGCAATAAATTACGGTCAAATGAGTATCCAGGGGCCCGCCTTAGGGCCATTGGTAGGGTCCAGGGGGCAGAGCCCCCGGAAGCTCAGGGGTTTTAGGCGTTTAATAACGGTCAGATGAGCTTATTTTGATACCTTATTTTTGACACTGGCAGGACACTAAGTGGCTTAGGGTCCAGGGGGCGGAGCCCCCAGAAGCTCAGGAGTTTCAGGCATTTTATAACGGTCAGATAAGCATTTAGGGGCCTGCCTTAAGGCCCCTGGTTGGGTCGAGGGGGCAGAACCGACGGAAGTTCAGGTTTTTTTGGCATTATTTTAATTACGGTCAGATGAGCATATTTTGATACCTTATTTGGAACACTGGCAGGTCACTAATTGGCGTGGGGTCCAGTTGGCGAAGCGCCCGGAAGCTAAATGGTGTTAGGCATTACATAATGGTCAAATGAGTCTATGGGCTCGCATTTGGGCCCTTGGTTAGGTCCAGGGGCAAACCCCCTGGAAGCTCAGGGGTTTTAAGCGTTTAATTACGGTCAGATGAACTTTTTTTTTAATACCTTATTTGTGACACTGGCAGGACACTAAGTTGCTTGAGGTCCAGGGGGCGGAGCCCCCAGAAGCTCAGGAGTTTCAGGCATTTTATAACGGTCAGATAAACATTCAAGGGCCCGCTTTAAGGCCCCTGGTGGGGTCGAGGGGGCAGAGTCAACGGAAGTTCAGGGGTTTTAGGCATTTAATTACGGTCAGATGAGCATATCTTGATACCTTATTTGGGACACTGGCAGGTCACTAATTGGCCTGGGGTCCAGTGGGCGAAGCCCCCGGATGCTCAAGGGTTTTAGGCATTACATAACCGTCAAATATGTATCCATGGGCTCGCCTTAGGGCCCTTGGTTAGGTCCAGGCTCAAACCCCCCGGAAGCTCAGGGGTTTCAGGCGTTTAATTACGGTCAGATGAACATTTTTTTTATACCTTAATTGTGGCACTGGCAGGACACTAATTGGCGTGGGTCTAGGGGGCGGAGCCCCTAGAAGCTCAGGGGTTTCAGGCATTTTATAACGGTCATATAAGCATTCAGGGGCCCGCCTTAAGGCCCCTGGTCGGGTCGAGGGGGCAGAGCCTCCGGAAGCTCAGGGTTTTTAGGCGTTTAATTACGATCAGATGAGCATTTTTGATACATTATTTGTGACACTAGCAGGACACTAATTGGCGAAGGGACCAGTTGCGGAGCCCTTAGAAGCTCGGGGTTTTTGGGGCATTAAAATTACCGTTAGATGAGCATCCAGGGGCCCGCCTTAGGGCTCTAGGTGGAATCCAGGGGACAGAGCCCCCAAAAGCTCAGGGGTTTTAGGCATTTAATCACGGTGAGATGAGCATACTTTGATACCTCATTATTTTGTGACACTGACAGGTCACTATTCTTTCTTTCTCCCTCTCTTTCTTTCTATTTCTCTTTAGTATACTTTTTCCCAAAAAGTGGTGGTAGGGGGGGGGGGGGGGAGCGGCGCTCAACACCCCAGATCCCCGTCGTTCTGTGGGAGCTGCCTTGTAGTCCTCTAAATAAGCATAATTCTTGCCGGACTGTAAATGTAGGAATTTTCTAATTTTCTAACAAACGCATAAAAAGTATAATTTACTTAAAAAAGTGAGAAAAAATCTTGGAAAATTATGTAATGTCAGCAATATTTGTAAATCACAGGTATCGAATTAGAAATGAACCACGTTTAAATTTTATTGTGACACTGGCAGGACACTAATTGGCTCCCCCCATCAGTACGCCAGTGCCCCCCCCCCCAGATCTACACCTTATTGGCGCGAAAGATCTTTTCCCCCCATTTTCTTTTCTTCTTCCTCTTCTTTCTTTCCCTTTCTCTCCTCTTTCCCTTTCCCTTCTTTCCT
>JARBES010000114.1:22074695-22085419 GCA_030265145.1 Strongylocentrotus pallidus
CCCCTTCAACACGTGCAACTTGTCTGTTTACATTCATGCCGAGCATGGACTTTGATCAGACTGTAGTGAGTTCAATTTCCTACATGCGGCTTGACTGGAAAATTCCATTCAGACTTTCCACGCTATCAGGGAAACGAGAATACCTAAGGCTACCACGTGCATTTTCTCTGTCTCTGTCTCTCTCTCTCTCTCTCTCTCTCTCTCTCTGTTTCTCTCTCTTTGTATCTCTGTCTTTTTCTGTCTCTCTCTGTCTCTCTCTCTCTCTCTCTGTCTGTCTCTCTCTGTCTGTCTCTGTCCCTCTCTCTGTCTCTCTCTCTCTGTCTCTCGCTTTCTCCATCTACATAATATGTTTTCTCAAATCATTTATCACAGTCTTCTATTATTTTTTCTTTCCCACTGTTCCAGGTACTCTGTTGTCTCATTACACTGTCTATCTGTGCTTTTTAGGGGGTGGTAGAAATTTACATATATCTCTCTTTCATTCTTGATTAATAAATTACTTTATTTATTCATTTATTTATTTATTTACATTCTTTATTTTTGAATCAGTAGCCCTCTCTTATAAGTAAAAAAAAAGGGGGGGATCCATCTTTATTGACATCCATGAAGCATTAAAATTAGAGTACGAAAATAATGTAAGCATGATGAGTTTACTTCGTGATGCTCGGTTCACTTGGCATTGGAAGAGATGCGAGGTGCATGAAATGAATGAATGTCAATGGAAAGTGTGAAGTGTATTGACCATACACTGTACATTACAATGTAGTGGGCCATGGTCCACTTCAATGTGTGCACCATGAAGGTATGTTCACACATGGAGCAGTGATACTGTATACAAAAAAAGTACGACTAAAAATGAAAGAAGATAGTGTGACAGTTCAGGGGACTTCCCTAGTGCTTTCACAAGATTTCCATTGAAGGTGAATATAAGGTTCCCCATATGAGTTCTAAAGAGGATAAAACTATGGCACTGTCTGTTATTTACCCAACTCAAGTCTCCGGGGCCGGGGAGTAGAATAGTACGGCACATTCTAAATAGTACTTCAGGAAATGAAGACATAAATTTTACAGAATGCTAAGTTCGTTGGATTGAAAATGTACACTTTTTTGAGAATAATTGACCACTATGCTTATTCCATGTTGAAGGATCTACATGTACAATGTTATAGCACATAGAAATGAAGTAATTGTTTTCATTGTTTAACCCACATTACTGTATATATTTAAATACATGTACTTGTATAATAGATTTTCATGAGAAAATGAGCAAGACAATGGGCAAAAAAAATCTTTGATTTGATTTATTTGAAAACTGCTATGTCTAAATAAAAAATGATTTGTGGGTATATTTACTTAACTAACAAGTTATGAATTAACAGATAGCATTGTCAATCTTTCAAAGATGTACCGGTATGCATGTTTTAATTTATATGCAGATATATATGGTTAACCTACTGATGTTGCTATCAACTATTATAGTATGTATCTCTTCTAGGTAATCTAGAAATGAACTTTGAAATTAAGTTGCCCATTATCTTGTTCTACAGTACATCAACACAGTTAAAGCAGAAATACATTGTAGATGCCACAGCATTTCATAGTTTTTCGTTCTTTATTGAAGACCTGTTTGACTTTCACCTGTACTGTATGACCTGATATAGTATATGCCATGCATGTCACAGTCTTACATGTACATGTAAATTTCATTATTTATGTGACCAAAAGTGTAACTTCCCTTTATGTACAGAAGAAAAAATGTCTGTATTTAAAAAAAAAAAATCATTTACCGTAAATGTACAAAATGTGTGTGAAGGACCATCACCTGTGTTTTTGAACTTTTCATATGAGGGAAAAGATAAAGTTTTGCATATTAGTAATAGAGGGGTGCAATATTCTGCTGATACAGCACATACACTACATAGGACAGACCCTTCACAATAGGAATTCAGTCTCTATCTGCGGCGGCTATGAGTCTAAAGTCCTTCTTTAGTCATGGAAAATTCCAGACCTTGACATCTGTTTGTAATGCATTGCTCATCTAATCTAGGCTATGGATAATGCAATATTGTACAAACTGTAGTTAGATAAGCACTGTACAAATACATGCTCTATCCGTGTAGGGAGTTTGATCTTTGAGGTTAAAAATACCTCCCCAAGTGGATCTTTACTTCCAGTTGATTACCATGATATATTGTATGTATTTTTTTTAAATTTAATTACCAGGAACATAATATAAAGCAATTAACATAGATGTACATGTACATAGAAAATGACAGCATACAAACATGTATGTAAATGAGAACAATCATAATAAGAGATAATACGAACATCAAACAACCAATTTGTGATCTGCTTCATGTCATTGTCAGTAGATAGGAATCATGAAAACAGGTCCCTAAAACCTCTCTCATTCTTAACGTTGTAACATGAAACTGTTTTTGTACACTCAGTACCCTACATAATTCATAGTTTATTAATTCATGATTCAATGGCAAAGAAAATGTACATGTTAAACTCTCATACAAATAGCCAGTGTTGAATGAGCAAAGGAATACATGTAGTTGGATCATGGAAATCAGAAAAAACCAATACAAAACACTAAAAACAGGTAATGTTTGATGATTGCTATGCCTGAATACATTGAGCAAAACTAGATGTTTCTGGAAGCCTGCCCTCATTGACTTTTAACAAGGATAATCAATTATTCTGAAGTAAAATAACTATTGACAATGGTCATAAATTGTAATTATCATTTGTGAAATAAATATATTTGCTTTCTCTAATGAAGGTATCACTTCAACCACGATCACAAAACCTGCCACCATTTCTGAGAAAGAGCTTCTAGCGATCATAGACGACCTCAACAAGTAGTCATTAATTGTAATTATCATTTGTAAAATAAATATTGATTTGCTTTCTCTAATGAAGGTATCACTTCAACCACGATCACGAAACCTGCCGACATCTCCGAGAAAGAGCTTCTAGCGATCGTAGATGACCTCAACCAGGATCCCAACGTCGATGGCATCCTGGTCCAGCTCCCCGTCCCACCTCACATGGACGAGAGGACGATCTGTGATTCCGTCATACCGGAGAAAGATGTAGATGGGTTCAACATGGTCAATATTGGAAGACTGTGTTTAGACTTGCCTTCCGTCATCCCTGCTACACCCTATGGTATATGGGAACTCATCAAGCGATCAGGTGAGTTAGTACATGATGAATATTGGCATGGTGTGTTTAGACTTGCCCTCTGTTGGAAATGCTAAACCACAGAATGTAACTGAAATATTGAGTGCTTCCTTTGAGGCCATGGTTGTGAGTCGTAATTGCAAACTAGTATGGTTAAAGGGATCCGGTAACTTTGTCTCAGATTCTGAAACAAAATTCTAGATTAGGCTCATGCTGCAATGGTAAATACAAATTTTGAAAACCTTTTGCCCAACAGTTTTCACAACACTACAGTCTATTGGGGAAAACGAGTACCGGTACGTATGGTAAAATCGGTCACTCAAAGATTTTTACATTTTTGAGGCACTTCCTGATCATTTTGAAGCACAATTTTTCGAGGGCTTTCGTGATATACCATATCACAGACACTGATAACATGTAGGGCCATGGATCTCAGATTTAACATTGTTAAATGATCCCTTTAATCATGAAGTAACACCTGATTAATACCAGACCAACACTTCCCTATCCAAACTATTTACACTACCAGGTATTAGAATTGCATAATAAGTACCGGTATCATTACCGGTATATCACTGATAAGCAGGAAGGATAAACCGTGCATATCTGTTAAAGTTACAAAGCAGCTTGTTTTGTTTATCCAGTTGTCGAGAAATGTGGATTATATTTCCTAGAAATAGTATTTATTGACAATAAGTCTTAAAGCCCCTCTAAAGTGTTATGAGCCCCATATTCTATAACAATTTGACAGCAGCAAAGTTTCAATTAAACTGTATCATAATGTGAAAGAGGTCGTCATTTAAGACACACTTCTGCAAAGATTTCCCCCTCAAAAATGTGTTTGAAGATAAATGTTGACAAAAGAATACATAAGTTAGGTTTTCTGTTGTACGCAGAAAACCTAAATTTTGTATTCTTTCATCAATATTCGACTTCAAACACATTTGTTTTGAAAATGCAGAAATGTGTCTTAAATGACATCCTCTTTCATATCATGATTAATCTTTGCCATCAAGTTGTTGGGGCTGCCAACACTTTAGAGAGGCTTTAAGCAGTCATATTTGAAGAGTGGACAGTACTATTTATAAAGTCTAGGGAGTACACATATGAAATAGAATCAATTTGTAATTTTTGCCATATTTTGTAAAATATTGTGAATCGTAAATTAATGGTGAATGTACCAAAACATATTCACAACGTACATCCACGATAATACTCCTCCAAATAATGGGCTTTAATTTTTGCAGAATTGCTCATGTTACGGATTCCGTGTTAGAGAACGAAAAAGTTGTATGGGAATAACTTTAACTTCAACAAGTGCTGTATGGACTTTTGCTTGTTTGTTTGTTTGTTTTACCTGACTGCTAAGAAAGCATGTTTTTGCTTTGAAGTAAGCAACCAAGGGACTGATGGCTCAAAGTGACTCCTGTCTGAGGGACTTGTTAATGAATAGATTAATGCCTTACCAAAGGGCACTAGCGCATCAACTTGGTTT
Organism: Strongylocentrotus pallidus; assembly: GCA_030265145.1. Classification (NCBI taxonomy): domain Eukaryota; kingdom Metazoa; phylum Echinodermata; class Echinoidea; order Camarodonta; family Strongylocentrotidae; genus Strongylocentrotus; species Strongylocentrotus pallidus. Next base: position 22,079,383 of record JARBES010000114.1, read on the forward strand.
CACCTCCCGGTCCCTGTTACGAAACCACTGCTCTACCACTGAGCCATTGCGTCTCCTCTTTGTACACTCCCTGTACCACATTCATTATATCCTCAATCTTCAGCATGTACAGTAGTTCACAGTGTCAGCTTCAGCACTGGTTTAGACTGGTTTGTATCGTACACCTGATACACGGGTATGAATTTCAATGCAGTCACTATGTGTGTGTGTGTGTATTGGGTTTTTACAGATGTGTATCAATCAGATATGATTATTTACGTCTGGGGACCGACCTTTAAACGTCACCATCCGAAAGACGTGACTCAGTTTCGAACCTGTGTCCTCGGCTGAATCAGTTTGTAACTTCCACTTTTAGCTGGATTACAGGCACACGCCACAACGCCTAATAGAATATTTATGTAGTCTCGATAGCAGACTCCTTGACAGTGACACTATGTACGGACTCTAGGGGCTTACGTTAAGTTAAGCTCAACACCATGTTTCGTTTGTGTGAAATTTTGGAATTGACAAAAGAAAGAAATTAATAACACAAAAAGGTAAACTCTGCTTGAAACACACACATTTATTTTGAAACATAGCAGTATATTTTTCTGGAAATGTTATGATACTGCAGATTAAATGAAGAAAATGGGAAGATTTTTAGTTTTAATGCGTCATGTGGCACATCACCAGTAACTGTATGGCGATGCTATAGCGCATACAGAAACTTATGTTTATTATGCGCTATATAAATATTGTATTATTATTATTATTAATTGAACCCTTATATTGTATTGATTACTTCCGTTCAATGTTCAGGTATTGATCTGTTTGGCAAGAATGCTGTCGTCTGTGGAAGATCAAAGAATGTTGGAATGCCGATTGCAACATTGATGAATGCTGATGGAGCACATGGTAAGTATGGTTTTAGAACCAAAATCAGTTGTTATATAATAAATACTCATTGAGAAATATATCTAGAAAAAGGCATTTTACACACTAATTAGTTATACAATATTATGACAAATGTTCGTCATCTTTAAAGAAAAGGTTGGGTTCTGGGATTTTTTTTAAAGAAATGCTTATCATATGCTCTCATAGTCAGATTTATATAAAGAGAAGAGGCTGGAGAATTTTGACCAAACATGATTCATGCCACGTTTGTGTGAAGTCCACTTATCACATTTATGGTTGTATTGTAGTGCACTTGCTTTTCAGTCAATTTCTCTATGATGATTCTAAAACCTCATCGTGTACACCGATTCTCAAGGACTCCGTAATCAATCTTTCCTCGTTGCTTCCAGACATGGAAATTGTATGACCTGGGATCCGTCTTCTAAAGAGTTGATATTAATCGCAACTGTGTACAAAAGAGATAGGAGACTGCAAACTTGCGATTAATTTGGATCAATCACAACTCTTTGTAAGACAAGGGCCAAGAGTTCAGAACTCAAATTCATCTTGTAAGAGAACACTTGTACATTAACCAAGTACTAACCTTGATTTGCCTTGCTTTGGTTCTGATTACAGCCTCTGGTATGGGAATGGATGCTACCGTCACCCTATGCCATCGCTACACTCCCCCAGAGCAATTGAATCGCTTTGTAAAATCAGCTGATATCATCGTAATAGCTTGTGGTGTACCAAACCTCATCAGTGGTGACATGGTGAAGGAAGGCGTCGCGGTCATCGACGTCGGGATCAACAGGGTTAAGGATGAGAAGACGGGGAAGTTCAAGCTGGTCGGAGATGTCAATTATGAAGGTAAGAGAGATAATTTAAAGCCACACTGTACTACTTGTAGCTACTTGCCCCCTCTATATAGCAAACAGTGCCTAATCGGTGACCATTGGTCCCCCATGATTCCCCTCTTTTTCTTATGTTAAGTGAGAGCTGAGTTGATGAGAAAGCCACCTGTCAGTGACCACCCTGGGTGGTCTAATCCCTCCTAGCCAAAATACTACAAATGGACTTTAAAAGGGAAGTGAGTGGGAATGAAAAGGAGGCAAGGGTTTACGAAATCACGTTACTCCTGGGAATGTTATTTTCATTTCTCTTCAGGATTACTAAAAATAAAAAGAATAAAATCTGCATGATAATTAATCTGTATTCATATAGCACTTGATAGGGAATACTGTCTTTAATAGATTTACAGATATTATTAACCCGCTTATCAGATTCATAATCATTTCTAGGAAAAGAAAGTATGTCAAAAATATTTTTTAGAACTTTTGTTACTATTCACCTCATTGGTGTGCAGTTTTCATTATCTTTGGAAACATATGGTATAAATGATGAGGGGTGCGCAGGTGGGCCGCAACACCAGGGTTTCCCCCTTGTGCAGTGGGTTCTTAACATGCAAAGGTGGTGACTCTCCTCTACAAAGGGCCTCCATTTAATGTCCCATCCGAGGGACGGATGATTAAATACTTTGGACTTGCCCATTTATGTAATTCCTTACAATACAGTGTACCTAATATAACGTTGAGTATTTGTGTGTACTTTGTTTACTTCACAGAGGTATCTCAGAAGGCTAGTTACATCACACCCGTCCCCGGTGGTGTAGGACCCATGACGGTAGCCATGTTGATGAAGAACACCATGGAAGCAGCTAAGAGGAACATTCAACGACAAGCACAGGCAGCTTCATCAAGCAGTTGATTTACAGACATACTCTTCAGTATTAGGACCCAATATGGATATGGTACAGTCAAACCTGTCTATAGCGACCACCCAAGGGAAACACAAAAAGTGGTCTCTGTGGACGGTTTCCTTCAGTCAGTAGTTTCAATGAGAAACCATTTTCAAGGGAATCTAAAAATGTGGTCTTTGTAGACAGGTGGTCACTAAAGCAGGTTTGACTGTACCAGCTAGAAACAAGTCTGGGGAGAAGATGTTCCAACATCCGTTTATCAGAAAACCTCTATATTTAGACATTTTGTTCATGTTTGCTTGGCGTGTGTGAGCTCTAGCTAGGATGCTGCAGAATAAACAATAATTTGTCATGAGCCTGGATGAACGGCAAGACTGGATGCAATCCAGTGTAAAATATATACATTTCTGTTCACAGAAGCTCTTATAGGATTTGGGGTTTTATAGGTGTGATTTTTTCACAGTGATACTGAAGTATTTTTTTGTTTTTTAACAGAGATCTTTTCCAATGTATGAGAGCAGCTTTCAAGAGCTTAAACACTCAATACTTCTGTGTATTCTTTTTGAGAAATGTGCTTTAAAAAAACGATTTCTCCCCTTTTACACAAACCTTCTTTGTTTGTACATTTTTCAAATGTGATAGGTTCTTTGTTATTTATCTGCCCTTTACAAAACCAAGAGATGGAACAAATGACGAAAGTTTTTGTTTGTGCCGTTTTGCTCAGCTCATGACAAATTGTTACATTTAACCTGCCATACACTAATAGTTTGAACATAGGGTGAACCCTTAGATCTTTGAGGAGAGGAAAGATTCAGTTAAGGCACTTTGTAAATGGACAGTAGAATCACTCTTTCATTCTCTCTCCCGCTCCTCTCTTGTCAATTGTCCTCTCAGGCCCCTTAGTGAGAGCATTATGGTGTGTATTCCCGAGTCATTCAATATTTTGTATGGTTACTGTAAAAATATTTATCATACAAGTTGCTCTTAATATATAGTGCCGCAACGTTATACATACTGCAATAATGTATTTATGGAATTCAAAATTGATGCAAGAAGTTTGCCAGAAGTGCTTAGAGAAATTACTCAGAAAGACAAAAAATTAGAATCTGCATTTGTATTGACTTCTCTGAGTGTAGTATAAGAGGGTCTATTACCAATATATATATTTATCTTATCATTATTTATATAATGTCAGATATTTTCAAAGGATTGATATGATTGTTGAGGAGATATCTCATTTTAGTATGATAGCACGTGTTGACGAGCCTTTGGCCAATTGGCATGAAATGTTCACAAATGTCACAAATGGTTGTGAGTTTTGAATATTTCATTTAGCGTAATATTTCAATGACGACACAATTTTGCAATTCATAAAATTTGCAGGAGAAGGAACATAATTTAATTAGTCCATGGATGGTATGATATGATCTATTTTGCTTGGTCTCTATAAAGGATAGAATGAAGAAGTATTCATCCTAAACCAACCTTTACCCTGTAGTGATAGTGATTGAGTGTAGATAGTGAACTAGCTGATAGTTTTAGAGACGTAGTTTTGTTATAAATATTGAATCAATGTGGATCTATTTTTCTATCATATAGTAGTATATTGATAGTTTCAATACTTAGGAATTATTTCAGCATCCGTTGAGCTTTGTAGCTCTATTTTGTGGTATGATAATAAGAAAGTTCTATCCAATCATGATTAAATTCCACTTTAAATAAATGCTAATTTATGTGATTTCTAAATGACATGTGATGACTTTTTTAGGAATTTATTGTTGATTTAGGAATTCATTTAGGCATAGAGAAACTTTTCTCAATTATATTTTATCTGTTGAAAGCCAGAAGGGTATAGTATTATTGAGAGTGATAAACTTTTACACACCCTTAAAACTCTGACAATTTCATCTTACCCAAATAATGATGTGCTATTTCTGAGATGCCAACTTTTGTGGGCCTCCTTTTTCCTTTTTCTTTTGGGGAATATTTTCCTCATTTCATGAGTCACCTCTTCATATAATTGTTTTATACAAATAATTCTCTGGCTTAAACATGGCTGCCATTATGGCACTCTAGCATTTCAAGGAATTAATTCCTGCAAGGTGTTGTTAGGTATTGGTATTCTTCAAATCAATCTAATAAATAGACATGTCTTGCATGAAGTTTTGGATTGTTAATAGAATCAGCATGTCTTATCGTGTACATTATCTGACTTTGGCTGAAGAGGTTTCTTTCATAATATAAACCCCTCAAAAAAGTTTGGGAAGTCAAGTTGATCAATTATAGCTCTTTTATCCCATGACTCAAAAAATCATAACAAATGGCATATCCTTTTAAAAAGGAATAAACAGACTTTCTAATGATACTAAACACAGTGATGATCATACCATGGCAAGAGAAGTATAATCAATCATACTTGATATTCCAAACTTTTTTAAAGGGTTTACATGTATATATTTTGACATCGTGAAAGTGCAGTTGATAATTCTTTGCCAAAAGAACATTGCAGTGATTTCCTTCTATTCTTTGAAAAAAATCTCCTGACCGCCAAGGTGTGTAATGAATTTATTTTTCACTTTCTAAAGTTTTTCGTTCTGAAAGTGGAGTAATAATTCTTTGGTTAAATTCATGTTCAGTCCAAAATATTGAGATACCGCAGTCATAGCAGAATGCTCTAAATTTGTTTTCAGTTGTGTCAGAAAATACTTATTGTCTTACATTATTGCAATGGGGTTATGGTTTGAAACGGAAGTGGAGAATTCCAAGCTCATGATTTGTTTTGAATGACACAGGCCTTTGAAGATTTTTCTCAGAAAAACTTCTTTGTAAATGATTGCTACATGTATCTTGGCATTACGACCCTAATGTTGATGCCATTTTATTTTCTTTATTTTGTGAAAGTTTACTAACATTTTGTGTTTTATGCAAATAAATGGTGCAAAAAAAACACCTAACCTCAAATTGTGTGTTGATAATGTTATATGTGATGTATTATTCATGATGAATTTAGTTTTTTATGTTCTGGAAGGAGTGAAAGGAGAAGGCGAGTTTGTGTTAAAGAGTACCCAAATTTTGTCAAAAACTGTCGAGATTGCCGTTTCCAAATGATGGCATGGTGATCACACCTGCCCCAAACACTGAATTGATTTTGCGGTGAACCTCATGTGCAGGCTCTGTTGTTTAGAAACAGTAACCTGGGCAGCGTTTCATAACACGTTCATAAGTATATGTGCGCTGACAGCACATAGAAACGTAACAAGTTTAACAGGACTAGCGAATATGATGTTAATAGCACTTTGGTATTCTATATATAACATTAACATTGGAATAAAATGTGATCAAACAGATACAGTGGGCCTTAACAAAAATTAACAGCCAAAATGGGGGGGGGGGGGGGGGGGGGGG
>JARBES010000114.1:22096780-22109607 GCA_030265145.1 Strongylocentrotus pallidus
TCTTCCAAGTAGGTACGTTTTAGATAACCTTCTAAACCTAGAAAGAGTTGTACTATTTTTTATATCATCAGGCAAACAGTTCCAATCATTGGATGGGCATCACATAAGCCACTTCGGAAATAGCACTTGTACAAATGCCCCCTAAATTGCATACATTTTGTGTTTTAAGGTAGGACAAGCCATAATGTTTGTCCTACCTAGCAACAACCAATGTACTTGCAATTCGCATTCTGACTATTGAAATACAATTATTAAAAAGGTGAATGAAATAATTTGTAACAAGGCACTTAACAAAGATTTGTGCATTAAATTTGATTACATTACGAAAAGGGTCTATTGCAGATTAGTTCTTACCATCTCCTTGTGTCTGGAAAGCCCAGAAGTGTGTTCCCACTCTCCCAAAGCCAACCTGAACCTCATCACAGATAGTCAATCCACCAGCCTCTTTCACATGACTGTATGAACAAGATTTAAAAAAAAAATTATGGGTAAGAATTCACAAAGGATGGTTAATCTAAACTATAATCTAAAGCAGGCCTTCTCAACTAGTTTATTAGAAGCGCCAAAACAAAAAATGAATTGAGGTTGAAGTGCCAACCTGTATGTTTGGTGACTGTCTTACGAGGGAGCGTAGCGACCGAGCCGATACCGGGTGGGGTCCAGGGGGCGAAGTCCCCGGAAGCTAGTGGATTTTAGGGCTTTTTTGAGGCCCAGATGTGGCATTTTTTAACACCTTTTTGTTCCATAAAACATCAATCATAATTTCATATTGATGTGAATTAATTAGTACAATTCCTGGCTAAAATCTACACTGGAAGTTAATATATGTAGTTATTTTGGTGCAATAAACACGGAAAATGTCAAAATGAAGTGAAAATCAAACAAACAACATGGCTTGCTTACATTTTGGACTCAACTTCGACTGCGACTTTTTGATTTTTCTGAGTTTTTTTTATTTTAAAATAAATTGTTTTAATGTTGTTCTTTCTTTAATCTTTAATTTTTAATTTTTATTAATTTTTTGGAACAGCCGCGCGCCACTCTGACTGACCGCAAGCGCCGCCAGTTGAGAAGGCCTGATCTAAAGCATGGGCTGCAGGCACAAACCCTTACAGTCTTTGTGAGTAACAGAGTCTGCACTATGAGACTACAATAGGCTCTGTACTTCAGCCATTTCTGGACACGGCCAGAGACACCATACCTAGACTCTGCTCAGAGCCGCTTTTAGGAATTGTGTTTAAGTGTCAAATTAGAGTCTGTGTTTGCAGAATAGGTCTAACCATGGTTTAAACCGCCACCGTGGACTAAAACAAGCATACCGGTATGCATTAGCATATAATCATATGTGCATTATTGAGCACTGTACATTAGGACAAGTGCATACTGTGCTCATGGAAATTTAAACCAAAGATTTAGATAATTTTTTATTTGTGAAGTGGGACGAAAACATATGGGACGTCTGTTGCGGCACAAATTGTTGACGGCGACAATTTGTGCCAATTTTTGCAAAATCTGACAGCACAAATTGTCATGACTCATGTTTCTCATCGTTGTTATCTTCACCGCTACATATTCAACGACTGGCGACTATTTGTACCGCCAGCTTCTGTTTTCCCAACACAAAGTGTCGACAGGGAGGCGAAAAATTGAACTCAGCAAGACCTGCACAAATTTACACTTATGACACTTTTAAGTTGTATACTGAATAAATGAGGCTTGTTTTAAGGTCTATATCTGATCTAAGGGGAATCCTTGCAGTTAAAACCTTTTATTTTTAAAGCAGAGCCTCTCTGGCAGTCTGAATTGACATGCCCTGATGGCCCATTTGATATGCCCTGCAGCCTAGACTTTGAGATGAAAGACGAGTTACCTGAAAGCTTCTCTCATATACCCCGGAGGATAGATAATCTGTCCACCACAGCTCTGCATTGACTCCAGGATAAACCCACCAATCTATGACAAAGCAGACAGATCAGATACATGTACATGGAAGACAGTACTTATGTTCTTGTTTTAGCATTGGTAACAATGGAAGGTGTAGCTTTATATATACAGACTATAGTGAATATAGAAACGATTTCAGATCTTTCAGCAGATTGCCGAAGACTCATTTGTAATCACACCCTACACAAACTACATTGAACACCCAATCTTATAGTTTCATTTCTCTCATAACAAATATTGCCACTCAAATAAAGAATGACCATAAATAACTCTGCAGTTAGGTGTACAGATGAATTACAAAAATGTTTATATCTTGAAGCTGGTCAATTATAAAGACAAGTAAACATCAACATAAGTTTTGATTGTACTCCTAGTTGGCTAAGTAGCCAACACCTGTGTATTAAGACCCACTTTCTATCAAGTTAATTGAGTTGTCTTTATAATATCTGTTTGATATGCCACAGCAATCTTTTTAAGGCATGGCAATTTTATGTTCTATTTATAAAGCCATTTCTGGAACACTGACCATAACTCCACGGTCAAAGTTGACCTATCAAGTGCTAATCACATGCACAGTGTATGAATAGGAAGCAATTTAAGGTAATACAGGAAATCTCTTTAAAATTGAACCGAAGGTTTGTGGTAACTGTAAAAAAAAAGTATCTTTGTAACCCCCCCCCCCCCCTCTTCTAATAATACTACAGTGTAATGATTATTGGTTTAGTGATTGACAGAGTCGCCTATTTTTTAATATGTGACAGCATGATGTAAGCTTTTATTTCAGCAATTTTTTATAATTTCATGATTTTTATGAATTGTTGGAGAATGGTGAATCTAACAGCACAAGAAGATAAGCTGACAATTTAGTGCATGTACACCATATGTACTTTCCTAATTTTTTAGGTAGACCTAGTTCATTATTGTGAAAAAAATAAATGTATGTCAAATATTGGCTTAAAAATACAATATACATGTACAATGTCACTTTTATACATTTATATTTAATACATTGAAGTACTTCTAAGTTGGGTACATTTTATTCAGTGCCTTCCTATATTAGGAATCTCTCATCTACAATTGTCTCTTTCAAACAAGGTGTAGTATATGGGTACCTGGTGAGAAGAATGAGTAAAATTTCCTTCAAAGCTCAAGTTTTGCAGAGAGCGGCATACACCAAGGCCAGGTATGTTGGAGCACCAAACCATTACTGCATGGCAGATAGACATGTAAATAGTATATACCAGAAGTCACTCTTATGACTAATATCAGAAGAGACAACTCACCTTCCGACCATTAGCCTCTGCCCTTTTGATGACCTTCTTGACCTCATTTGCATATTTCACTCCAGCGACAGCGACATCTCGATACTTGCCCCTGTATGTATCAGGAACTGGAGCCTTAAAGATAAATACAAGCCGGAACATTCAAAGTGATATGCTTTTTCGTATCTGTTTATGAAGAGTTTAAGTCCAAAAGGAGCTAAATCCACTTGTGATGAATATTTAGTTATTGATATCAGAACATTGTTCATTTAAGTACCCGTCTTTCAACAAAAGTAATTATGTACCGGTATCTAAATTTTGGGAGCAATTATGAGAAAATGCACCTTCTAATATCACTTTTCCATAGACACCTGTACAAAATCTGGTAAACAAATTTTTTTTTCTCTGAAGTTACAAAAATGGATTGAGCTCCTTTTGGAATTAAACTCTTCATATATTAATTGTCTAATGTTACACTTGCAATAACTTATAAAGTAATTTCATTATCAACCTTGTGATATAAACATGGGACATAACAAGAATTAGAGCAACAATCAGCGAATTCGTTTCTGAACATTCAAACTGTTGTAATTATTGTTATCAGATATTTTACCCAGATATCATTTGCCATAATTAATGCAATACGCAAGCAGGTAAAATATCAACGCAAAAGATTTTACATGAATGACCATTTGTCATTTTCTAGACATTTAATCCAATTTGAAGTAATGTACAAATACATACCTTGTACAATTTTTTATATTGTTTCCATGTGTCTTTCAAACTATTCATTTTCAAATTTGTAATATTCATTATGCCTCTGGATTTTAAAACAAAATATTCATGTACAATGTGAATGAAGTTTTCTAATAAATACAAAGTATAATTAAGTAGGAGTAACATGCATACATTCACAGAATCTTTCTAATAATCACAACTTGTTGATAAAATGCTATGCCTGGTTTACCATGAATTCCAAGCCTAATGACTTCTACGATCTAATGATGAAAAGTTTTTTTGGAAGTAGAATAAAGATAGAGTAACAATAGTATTATACATGTACACGTGCATACAACAGAGGAGTCAAAAGGGAGATAAAGAGGTGAAAAGAGGTAATAGACAAAAATGAAGTACTAGTAGGAAACAGATAGGAAAGGAAACATAAGAAATCGATCGGGAAATGAAATATATTAAAACCAGGAACAAAAGGTGAAAAGCAATATTTGATTCAGGCCGGGTTTTAAAAGACATTTCATGATTTTAAAGTTCATAAGTTCACTAAAAATTAAACAATGTCTTTCATTGTTCACTTGTCAAACAATCTTTGTATAAAAACAGGAAGTAGAGTGTACAATTTGTTTCCTTAAGACTTTGAACATTGAAAGGGAAGGTTGATAAAGCCTGAAAACTTCTGCTACAGTAAGCAAGTTGAACAGTCGTGTTACAGGAAAGCTTTTGTAATCTCAAGTGTATTTAAACCGAAAATGAAAATGTGGAAAATCAAACCTTATTTCAAAAAACATTTTATGCTTTTAAATTCATAAGTTCACTAAAAAGTACACAATTGTCATTGTTCATTTCATCAAACAATTGTGCTATGCAAACAGGACGTAGAATGTACATGTTATTTCCTGAAGACCTTGAACATTGAAAGGAATGGTTCATGAAGATTGAAAGTACAGTGCCTTAAACAGTCATTTTAAATACACAAAAGCCATGATTGTAATCTCCGGAGTATCAAAACACTGAATATGTGGAAAAATAAAATCTTGTTGCTGTCTATAACAATGTTTGTTATCAGGTTCTTAATGATTTTTTTGTGACTGAATTCTTCAACAGAATCATACTAATGATAATACAGTAAATACACTATAATAATAATACTTATTCTGGGGTCTTTATCTGTAATTTTTTTTTTAAATGATTACCCGGTACCCATCTATGACATATGACAATGTTTCTTTTTGATAAACATCTTATTTGAAATTGCTTTTGTTTAAAATATATTCCTCTATGGGAATAATCATACTGTGTTAGTAAGAAAGTTTGATTAATATTGTGCATGGACAGAAATCTTATGAACCTTATGATTTACCCATTTTTATATTGAATTTATTTTCATTGTCAAGAATGAAGATAGTACTTACAACATGAATCCATTCTTTCTTTCCATCCATAGTCGGTTTAGCAAACTTGTATGGACTGATATCTATAACGCTGGATGTGTGCCCGTGATAAGCACTGTAAAAAATAAAGTGACATTATGATATGACATGAATATTTTTCAGTTTACAATCAAAATTTGTATATTTATGTAAACATCCCGGACACCATCAACAGTAGGGACAACTACATGTATGTTTACGTATTTTGATGACAACAGCAGAATCTTTGATATACTAGCAATAGTAAAATTGGGCTCTTGTGTAAGGCTTAAAAAAAAGATGTTGTATTGCCCTTTGCGACCGACCCAAAATCTTGAAATCTATGGTTGGCCTTTTAAAAAAAGGTTTTTTTTTTTTAACCGTTCTACAGAAAAAAATGAGAAATATTAGCCCAAAGAGGGAGGGGGGAAAAAGGGGAAAAAAAGTATACCAAAAAAAAAAGAAATCTGACAGACCTACCCATGTTTTGGCACCTAAAGGGCAATACAACATGTCTGTGTGACTTGTCGACCCAGATGCTAGAGAATTATTACGTTTTTTACATGTATATGTACATGATTTAGCAATTTAAAGAATTAGAGGATAAAAGCAGAAGTGATTGCAAAATTTACATGTATAACAAACAGAGGTACATGACGACTACAACTTTACATTTCCATTTTCAACCTTTAATATAAAAACATATTTTGTATATTTTGTTTAGATTGTCTGAAAATATGGGTTAAAATTAAGAGTGATTTCGTAATCAATAAATAAGAGTATTTTGAGCATGTACATGTAAATATGAGGAGAAAAAAAACTATTAAGTTCAGCACCTCCATTATCATAATATGCAGTACAATGACAAATTGTTATTTATTTTGATTACCTACTGTACATTCAGGATGTCCTGATCTGATGAATTCTACTCATTTTTGGAAATTGCTTTCAGGGTAACCATTTATCAAAATATCCTATATACTGTGTGAGTCAAAAAAAAGTTTACACCTAGACAATTGTTAATTATTTTAAAAATCATTTATGAACAGTAAATTATTATACATCTGATGAAAGAGTGTTTTATCCCAAATCATTTGGTATAATTTTTGTGTGGTATGTGTTCACACTTGGATGAACAGGAGGCATTGTTTGCGAGAGTGCCAAAGTGATGCATACAGTATGTAATGTGTTGGGATTAGTGGAGAGAGAGAGAATGAATTGAATGTATCAAATGAAATGCATTGCATATGCTTTTTGCAGAAGCAAAGTCATACACACACACACACAAGCGCGCACAAATGTTTGTTGATATTTAATATTCAATATTTGATATGTTATTTGGATCTGCAAAGGCCAAATTAGTACCCAAATCCCAATTGTTTTATTCAAATATCACATAAGAAACTTTGGCGCAAGTTGATTTTCTACGTGTAAACTTTTTTTTGACTCACACTGTATACAATAGAGGATTATAAGAATCAAACTATGGTTTCAACATACGGATTCTTGTGGAACTTACAGATATAGTTCTTAGATGATATTATTTTTATCTGATATGATAGTAACATATCGAACAAAAAGTTTGAGTTTAAGAAAAAGAAAGATTTGAGAACTTACTGATCAAGAATAACCATGTCTGATGATCCTGTATGACGATGAACCAAACGAAGAGCTAAATCATTGGCTTCAGAACTATATCATGAAAAGAGAGAGAAACAAATGAACGAGGACTTCATCTCTACAGCAAGAAATTCAAAACTCTTTTCTATCATCATTTCAAATTGTTATTGTTCTTTATTTTTCCATCACCTTTCCAAGGACAGCTACAAAAGATATATAAGAGAAATGATGAGAGCCTAATTAAAGAATGAGAATCAAAATATTGTCATTAAAATAAAACCTTGAGCATTTAGTGAAGAGCACAATACAGTGCTTACAGAATTATATCTATACAGTTTGTTGAGGGTTGGATTGCCCTTTAGGAGTGTCTATAAACGGTCCATAATTAGTAGCAAGAGTGTGCTTCTGACAGTCCTTGACATTTCTTGTTTAAATAAAAAATATCTTAATTTCCAGACTGACATTTAGAAAGGGATATGAAATAAAGAGAGTTGTTAACAATAACTAATAACTGAATGGAAAACAATAACAGGTATACAGACAAAGAAGGGCAAGATAAATAGCAGTAGAGAGAGAGAGAAAGAGAGAAAGAGAGAAAGAGAGAAAGAGAGAAAGAGAGAGAGAAAGAGAAAGAGAAAGAGAAAGAGAAAGAGAGAAAGAGAGAGAGAGAGAGAGAATTACTAGAGAATAGAATATGTACATGTACAAGAAGCGGTGAATAGAGAATATTACATCATTATTTTTCCATAGTTTACCCAGAGTTAACGAAGAAGCATGTATTGAGTTTGTCTGGTAATGTTTGAGTTAGACGTTGTGCATAGAGTACCATTTGGTCATAGAGGAAGCGTGAGTTAGTGTTTAATACAGCCATCTGATCTGCCCCAGCCTTCACGACTCTCGGATTGCAATGTCCAACTGTTAAAACAAAATAACAGTTAAACCAATTACATCTAAAAACCTGCTCAAGGAGAAGAAGAAAAAGTGGCGTCTTTGTTCAGGAGATCAAATACGTACAGACTGTCTTTATGTTGTTTACAGATAATGTTAATGTACAGGTTCCTTTAATATATGATTCAAGGAGAAACACCATTATCAAAAGGGACACAGAAAGTGTGATCTTTATAGACAGGTGGTCTTTCTATACAGGTGATTGCTAAAGGAGGGGTCACTACATGCAGGGGAGCTCTATACCGTTGTGTTGGCTCAGTCAGTAGAGCGTCCGCCTCACAACCGGGAGGTCGTGGGTTCGAACCCCGGCCGCATCATACTAAAAGACGTTAAAAGACGGGAAATGCTGCTACCTTGTTTGGCGTTCAACAATAAGGGATAGAGCAACGTCAATCTGGCGCTGCTCAGTGGCTGCCAGGCTCACGATCAATTGGGCAAAGAGAATTTCAATTTTTGGTTTAACTTAATAAAAACTTGGAGTGGACTTTAAAAGATTATTATTATTATTCTTATTTAAACCTGTGACTAAAACCATGCACACTGTAGGTCACCCAGTGTCAAGAGGTTCAAGACTCACCCTCTTCCTTGATAGATTATTGTTGTAATCTATCCTCTCTTATCAACTCCTCAGAATCTTCACCACGTCCTGTCTGGAGGTCTTCATGTTTCCTTTTATTATATGCAAATAATTTCCGCTTTGAAACAGTTTCCTATTCCTCTTCTTGATATGGTCACTGAGATGTCAGTGTACATCATGTCATATCATTGATTTTATCAGTTTCATATCTTTGTATAATGATAGCAATAATCACAATAAATATAATGTTCTTTATCGTTTGGTTAGGCTTATCTACACACCAAGGTGTATGTTTAGTTGAGATCAACTTTTTTTTACAAGTAAAATGAGTTTCTAAAGATTAATTTAATAATATTTATTTCATAGAATTTGCAAAGATATATGTACATGTATTAACACAAATTTGCATCTTATCATCAAGACTTAACAAACCCTGATGAAACATATGATATAACTTTGGCTTTATTAAAAAACCTGTACCATGGCTTCTAGTGAATGCATCAAAAGGCAACAGATAATAATATTTACTTAATAGAACTCTAGTTTGCCAAACAGGTAGTGTATACAATTTTTATCCATTTTATCAAACCTCTTCTGATTAAAACTGATATTCATGTACACATTTTGACATTTATGGCACACTGATAACAAGATCATATCATTCTCTCAACAATAGATAGATGACCCCAGACAAACTTTTTCAACAATAAAGTTCACGATTGCAATTCAATTAATCATTCCCTGAAATCATTACCAGGGTCGTCGGTACTCGCCTGGAATCCTTTGTTTGCTCTAGCAATGACAATAGGGTCATTAAATAAATATACTGCCTGCAGGGTAACTTACGTCAATGATATACATGTATGCCATTGTTACACATTGACAAATCCCAATACATGAAGTAGATGAAGTTTTGTTTTCTTTCTTTCTTTTCTTTTAAAAATGTATCTTGTTCCAGGGAATATTTCTTATTATATTTCAATAAAAGCAATCTTAAATTCTGATATAGCCTTGTTTATTTTGAAAGCAAATTTTCATTTTGTTAATGCCCTTTACATGTACCTATTTAACAGCCAACTTTTTAAAAAGCTTCTCATAGTTCCTGAATTATAACAATGAAATAAGAACAAATATGCATTCAAATGTAAATTCACACTGTCATGGCTGAACTATATCCCTGACTTCACAAAATAAACAGTAGATGTTTACACTTCTGCTTTCAAAAGGTTTGAGGTTTGTGAAAGAGAAAAAAAGTGTGAGAATTAGCAACCTCCTACATAATTTCTCATCATGCTACATGTATGTCTAGTAATCACAGAACACTTAGACGTTTATCAATGTGATTGTTAAGAAGAAAAGTTTGATCTTACCATGACAAACATTGTTGATGCAATCAAGAAATTTGTTGTTTTGATCATCGTACATGTACTGTCCCGATGCCTTCACCATCTTCAGGGGATCTTCTTTGAACCACAGCTTGCATGGCGATCTATCGGTAAGACATTATGAAGCAAACAATAAATGAAAATATAATATTTACATTGTCCAATTTCAGCTTTCTTGTTCATTCTTGTGGTTCACTCTGATTAGTGAAACCAAAGTATCTCTTTGGAGTAACACGAAAAAGCTTTAGTATGTCTCAGTTATTCATTGCCTTCTTTGATTACCAAACATTTCTTTAATTGTTATGTACATGTACATGTATACAGTTATGCGTAAGGCACCGTGGATGAAAAACAATGAATTTGTAGTAGAGAGCACTGTATATATTCATTGAAAAAAAAGATGGACAAGACATTTTGGCATGTCTCAAATTATACTGTAAGCTATAAATATGTAGACATTTATTTTGGACTACATTGAAGCAAAAATATTTTTTTCTAATTGAATGTGCAAATGATTGCTGTTTCAAGCACTGTGAATGCGATGCCCACTCTGATAAAGTCCCAAAACAAAAAAAACAAAAAACAAAAGCAAACAAAAAAGAATTCTGTAATTTTAGAACCTGGAAAGAAGATTGTCCATTACACCACTGAAAATTGTCTTGAGAAACACCAATCCATAGGGAGACTAATGAAAATTTACAATAATATTTGTTCCTCTTAATTCCTTTCATTGGAAAACATATTTTGCTTGATGGTGCTTAACCTTTCAGTTAATTACATCTTATAAAGGATTTCTTTGCTTAAAAGGCTAAGGTCACTCCAAAAATAATTTGCTTTTAATAGATGCAGAAAAACAGGAGAAACAGAGCAAAACAAATTTGAGTAAAATTGGATAATAAGGAAGTGATGAATTTTTGAAAAAGTAGGAAAAAGTATGGAACAATGGAAATCACTCGAAAATTGCAAATTTGGTTATCAGTTTGTGACGTCCTTGCATCACTATTTATTTTGCTTTATGTATTTTTATCCCATTAATTTCCCTATTTTATCACCAAAAAACAAGATTTCTCCATGCCTTTGCCCAGGTAATGATTGATATCATATTGCATACATGATATTTCACAAAATCTTTTATGAACTTTGAAGAATTGTTACTATTTTCTGAATAGTGTATATTCAGAATCATTGTTTTTTATATAAACATTCACATTTTTCATGATTTAGCTGGAAAAACAACAACTTTATATTAATGCATCCACACAAAAACATATTACTATCTATATACAAAATGTAACTTGGATGCTGGTGTCAGGAAATAAGATTCTTAGGGGGAAAATGGAAAATATATATTATCAATATAAAGCCAATAAATGGATAGTGAGGCAATGATGTCACAGACCCATGCATTTTCTGAATAGTGTATATTCATACTCTTTGATTTTTATATAAATAGTGTATTAAAATTCATATTTTTCATGATCTAACGAGAAAAAAAACCTTAAAATTAGTGCATCCACACAAACAAATATTACTATCAATATAACTTGGATGCTGGTGTGAGGAAATTAGATTCTTAAGGGGAAAAGGGGGAAATAACTTTCTTATTAGCTACCGGTATCTGATTTTTCTCAAACCTTTTTTGATTGGTTTGTCTGATTTCTCTGCTTCTATTGAAAGTAAGTACCAGTAATAATTGGAGTGGACTTGTCCTTTAATCGTAAATTGCATATTTATCAACAGTAAAATGAATCACTATAATTCTAGAACTAAATAGAATATTAAAAACAAAGAATGATATTACAAAGTACCAAGGGCAATCAACTTCTATTTGGGTAAAGTGCTTGAAGCACCCACATAAAAATTGCTTGCAGAGATTATTTTTTGTACGACTTCACAAGTGGAACAATATTATTTTATTTAAAATGTCAAGATCTAGAGAGGATGCTAAAAAGCAATTAAAATAATGCAAGATTGAACTATTTGAAAGCTCTGAACAAATTTTCTCACTCTTGAGATGACTTTCATGAATTCTTACATCTTACTGCCATCACAAGTGGCTGAAAACCAGATGATCAGGAATGCAAAGTATGGTCATGTCTTTATAGCAGCAGGGTAGTCCACTAGGGCTTCAAACATGTAACAGCGACAGGTCGCTTATATAAGTTGCTTTTAAAATGGTCCTGATATGAAAATATTCATCAAAAGTATTAGTATGCTTTCATGTCATTAAAATGCATCTACCGTACTTCTGACTCATTTTCTGCAAAAGAAAATGTTGATAAATAGAATTAAAAATATTCATTAAATTCAAATAACTGAAATTAAAAACTCAAAGCTCTGTATGACTTTATTGTAAAATAAGCAGAGAGATCACATTTCATCACTTGTTTTGATATCAAACTCAAACTTACCCAATATGTTTTTGGTAGAGTTTGATTGCCTCCTTCTTTTCTAGACCTTCCATTGTCTTGTTGAGTTTGAGTGTGACTCCTTACTGAGAGGGTTTTAATGACGATAGTCTCAGGGTCATTCCAAACCTTGATACAAGATTGTGAAATGAATCAGGATATGATTGACTGAACTCATGAAGCAAAACCTGTAACAGAATAAAAGTAACAAGAATGAAACAAAGTTATATTGACTTCACTCTACATTGACGTCTCTATTACGGTGATGTGCTGTTAAAAACGTGGACAGCGATGTGCTGCCATCAGTTGGACGCTTCCTTCAATGCCCCTTTAAAGGCATCCAGAGTAAGGAAGTCCTACAAGTACTGTACATAAATCACAAGTTGACAATAAGAAAGAGGGATATTAATGCCTGTACCTATTTCAAACACTATGCACCTGATATTAAAGGTAATACAAAGTTTTGGTATGGGGTCATGAATTTGGTTCAAATTAACATATTGGAAGCATATGCGTTCCTACAATATTCATTGATCGTT
>JARBES010000114.1:22754573-22765860 GCA_030265145.1 Strongylocentrotus pallidus
GGGGGTGCTGCGCACCCCCTGAAGAATTTCCAGGGGTGCTGCAGCACCCCCAGCACCCCCGCTTCCCAGGGCCATGCAATCCAACCCTTGTAACAAGTTGATTTATATGGTACGGTCAAACCTGCTTTAGTGACCGCCTGTCTACAAAGACCACAGTTTTTGTTTCCCTAGAAAATGTTTTCTCATTGAAACATGTACTGCACCTGTCTACAAAGACCACCTGCCTATAAAGACCACTCTTCTTGTCTCCCTTGGGTGGTCTTTATAGACAGGTTTCACTATAGAAGGAAAAACAGAGGAAACTGAATCGAGAAAATTTGGAATAAATTGGACGAACAATGAGAGAATTTAATAGGAATGTTCGAATACTCAGATCACTACAGCAATGCGAATTTCAAATTGTCAGTGGATTATGACGTAGTCAAGGACAACTTTTCCATGTGTCGTGTATAAAGTACCTTCTCCCTTGGGCCAGTACTCAAACTATACTATAGATAGCTTTTTATTACAGGTCCTCTGAAAAGAAAAAAACATTCTCGAGTCATACATGTGGGGAAAAAATTACATTTTAGTCATTTTGTGTGTGGGAACAAATAGGAAAGTTGTCCGACACTACATCATGCATTACTGATTCAGCCAATTTGAAGTTCCCATACATAAAGTGACATTGTACTCATGCAGGAAAACTACTTGGACCAAAAAAACATAAATAATCTACCCAAAAACGTGCTAAAAATCACAGTCATTCAAGAGAAGAGCAAATTTTCTTTAGTAATGATATTGTTCAACTCGTACAGTTTCTAGTAAATCTTTTATTTGTATGTAGTTGAAAATCGATTTCCCTACCATGATTCGCTTGTATATCATAATTGATTAGTTTCTCTTTTCCAGGTACCTGAAGGGGGAACCTGTTCGGACACTCATCCCTAATGCGTTTCAAGGATTTGACAATCTGCACCTCCTGTACGTATTTTTCTTCAATTGACTTCAACTCCTTCAAAAGTAAAAATGCCCATAATACATTTATTGTAATTCATCCACAAAGATGTTTGAATCATAGAACGAAATTATCTACGGTCGATCTAAACTGAGTAAACCGGTATGTTGTTATTTTGTATGTGAGAGGGGAGGATTTTGTAATGTTGTTATTGTTATTTCGTGTATCAACCATAGCTATCTCCAAGTTTGGAAGCGCTTAGTGATTGTAATAAGCGCTACATAAAACTGAGTATTATTATTATTATTATTTAAAACGGACAATAATTATTGTTTAAATATGACATAAGTTGTGGGTTTTCAATATCAGTGAGGGTACATTTGGGTTCTGCTACAGCTTACAACACACTCATTTAAAACAAAATAAGAATCTATCTAGTTCTTTTCGGTAAATGGAGTCTGTCAGTTGTATTTATTTATTCAAGTTTTATTCAAAATAGAGGGTCAGTACATTCAGTAAAAAACTTCTTTCCAAGTACGCCCTCTTTCTCTTTGAATTAAATAGTCTGTCGTCCTTTTTTTCTTTGTTTATGACAATGATAATTATTTCTATTGTTTTTCTATCCATTTATATGTATTTTTAGTGATCTATCTTCAAACATGATAACACATCTACCCGTTGGAGCATTCAAGGGCCTTCCCCGTCTCTATGAGCTGTAAGTCTAAACTTTGGTCTCAGCAAAACTACAGGAGTTGTAATCAATTTTTGTGTGGCATCATGCCATTTAAATCCACTCTCAACATGGTTGAATCCACTCTGAACACGATGGAATCCACTCTTATAAGAGCGAGTCAAACAAATGAAATCAGGGCCCTGTTTCATAAAACTTGTTATCAATCAACGAGTTACGATTATTGTTATTAGCTACTGAAATCCTTAAATTTGATTCGCTGTGACCAGATTTGTCATAGATCTGTGGCAGTTGTTATTGATAACACATTGTATGAAACAGGGTCCAGAACTGCATGGTGGATCATCTGTTAGATGGCGGCGCTCACAAGTCACAACGTCCCCTTTTTAGTGGCTTTATGCTCTGTAAAATCTAGTACGTATTGATCGAGGTGTTGAAGAAAACAAAATCGATAACGAATCTATACGATTCATATCATAATAACTAAAGCTCATTTTAAAGTTACATTGTGTAAAACAAATTCTGAGTAAACTTTTTGATAATGTCGTATTTTGTCCGAAAATATGGCAAGCAAACAAATTTTAGATAATTATTAGCTTTTTTTTTTTAGACTGGCAGACATTGACTGGTGATTCGATAATCTGAATATCATTTATTCATGGCAATATTGTAATTTCATTATTAAAAGTAATTATGGTCTATTATATAATGCAAACAAATATTTAAATAAATAAACCACTGGCCGAGTATTTTGATTCTCAAATGGGTTGCAGGTTCAAATCCCACCTCATGCCTGACATGCATAATAACAAAGACAAATAACAATTGGTAATAAGATACGTCATCAATGAAGTGATAGCTACCTAGGATTACAATTCTACATATTAACCTGCACTTGCTACTCTCCACCCAGGTGTTAGAATGGGTACTCGGTAGGATGCGACCGTCATTGTTGGTCAAACAGTTTTTGAGCGCCAAGTAACGCCTGACTGGAATGCTTTCCAGTAAGTGGAGATTGTGCACACAGTGTGTGCGGGCAAGCACTGTATCCGATGACACCAGGGTAATAGTATATCTGTAAAACGCTTAGAGACATTGAATTAAGCGCTATATAAGCGGAATATTATTATTATTATTATTTGATTGTTTGACAGGTGTCTTGACAATAATTCTCTGGCCGTGCTCGAAGAAGGGTCGTTTCGTCATTTGCACAATCTTCGTAAACTGTGAGTACGCGATTCCGCGAGACTTGTCAGCAAATCGAACTCTCACCAACAATTCACAAAAATTATTACCCTACTTTGGGGCGTTGCTTGTTTGGAAATTTTCGATTGATTAGTCAGCAATTTCGTCTGATATTCTCCCTTTCAAAATAAAATCATAGCGACAACTCTGATCGTTTGGATAGTATTGGTAACTGGAAAATCAGTGAAATATTATGTGAGCGAAGAACATTTTAATGCAACATGAGAGACATTCTTACGTAAACTTATTCCAATTGTTCTATGAACAAAAGCATTTTGTTTATTGACACGTCTTCTTGTAGTGCTAATCTGATTTAAATTTCAATATGACTGAAATTCGACAAGAATATGTTAATTTGTTATAATCCAGACTTTGACTTTTAAAATACATTCCTTCAATTATGACCCATTGGTCCCACAAACACTTAAATTAATTTCATTTGAACCCTAGCTTAAATAAAAGTAAGATCCATGCAGGGGGGGGGGCAATCATCATTCTCCCTTTAATAGTGAAAAGCAAATGTACTTGATTTTCTTGTCGAGTGATCAGTTGCAGACCTGATAGGCTTCTTTTCTAAATGTATTTCACCTCTTATGATCTTTCATGACCCATCCCCTTATTTCGCTTGTATATTGAAACGAAATGATGATAGAATTCTTAATCTTTCGTCAGTCGTCACGATCATGATATTACAAACATTATATTCCCCGCTCTTTTGATGTATGCCTATAGATCCATGGAAGTTAATGAGTTGTATCGTCTTGATGTCGGATGCTTTCGAGATCTCCATAACCTTTACTTTTTGTGAGTATATTTGGAAAACAGATGACAAAACTAACTTTCTACTTGTAATAAATTTATTTTTTAAAATAAATAATGCCTCTCATTCGTGTTTTCAATCAGGGTACAAAAATTGTCATATCTTTAGTACGGAAGGACGGGTGAATGGGATGGGGGCAGGGGTGGTAAAATAATAAATAATTCTGAAGTTGCAAGGGCACCCGTCCTCTTTCAAAGTATAATGGAGAACATGTTCTTAATTTTGTTTTTAAAACATGTACATAAATATATGTTTTATGATAACGATAAAGGGGAATTGCATGGGTATATTCTTTCTTTTTGTTGTTGTTTAGTCAAAGTGATGAACGTCTAGCTGGAATTGCGACATTGCAAATATTATTATATCGCTTAATTGATAACAATTTTTCTAATAATTTACATGTAATAGAATGCAAACAAAAACAAACAAAACAAACAAACAAATACCTTCTCCAATGCCTGTGCTATCTTTGCCATCATGTAAACGTATACATGCAAGTACAAAGTCGTAATGCCATTCTAATGAGCGCATGAATAGTGGGCAAAGCACATTTTTTGTTGATAAAAGATCTAATGAATATGATGAACTATTTGCATTTTCTTCATTCTAGAAACTTAGAAAGTAACAAACTTACTGGAATACGTCCTGGTACTTTCAAAGACGTCGGCGATACTGTACAGCGTTTGTACGTACAGATTTTTTGTTTTAATATGTTGTACTGTAAAATCTTTGATAATATTGGATAAGTTTTTAAAATGGGGGTATTTATGTGTTTGACCAACAGTAGGCATTTTTTCACACACCTTATTAGTATTTTCCTATTTTGAAGTAAATATTCTCTATCTTTTAACCTTAGTAGACTACTCAAGTCGGGTCAAGCGAATGCCAAAAGTCGTTCGGACATATTTCTTTTTTTACCCAGTACCTTTTTAGTGTACGAATGTTAAATTTCTTAAATACATAGATTATTTGCAGTTAAACCTGAACACAAAGACCACTCAAATAAAACATAAACGAGGACCTTTGTAGGTGGGTAAAGTTTACAAATATTCGTGTCATATGAGAAAGCAATAAACTTATTTATCTTTTAAATAATGAATTATATTCCTCTTGTTGCTCTCTCAAAATTCACTAAAATTATTTTACATTCTTTTCTCAACTTTGTGCACTCTTCTTTGATCACCTTTCTAACAAGAATCAAATGGCTATCCTAATCTGGCTCAACTTCATAGATATATAGCACTCGTACAAATGGCCCCCAAATATCCACAGATCTTTTACACATGGAGACATCCCACTTTGTGCATTTTAAAATAATCATTGCCAAAGTGATAGAGGTGCTTCATGAATAACTCTTGTTATCCCTCTTGAGAAGAATACTTTCACCTGTATATCATAACTTGTACCACCGTTACATAAATGAATAATGATTACATGACTTTCATGAGCACGTATCCAGCATTCGTCTCCCCAGGTTCTTAAATGTTTGTACAAATACAGTTTATCTTCCCACGCGGAGATAGAAGTGGCTTATTCACGACCTTTTTATTTGTGTAAATCTAATTCCAATACAATTATGTTGGATTTATTAGAGATCAAAATTATAAGCATTTCATCTTTATTCAATGAAAGGAAATAAAATAGATTTACTTGGAAGTTTGAGATACCTTTCGAGTTAATTGAAGCTTTATTTTTTATTTCTTTTTACGCAAATGCCAGGATTTTGCAAGATAATCTGCTCACTAGTGTTAATTCGACATTGATAGAAGATTTTCAAGAACAATTCGTTATGCTGTAAGTATAACTTTAGTAGTTTATTAGTTGTCGTGGTATAGTGGTCCAATCACTTGACTCTAAATTCATGGGTTGAGGGTTCGGCACAAACATTCCTTTGGACATTAATCCACATGGGCCACTCTCCACCCAGGTGTGAATGGGTACCTGGCAATTGCTGGGGTAATAATAACTGAGGGCCCTCAAGAACAACAGTACTGATGCTGACGAGGCTTTCCGGTAATAATAGGGTAAACAAATCGATAGTGATGATAATTATTACTATTATCATTAATTGTTATTATTTTTTTCTTCTTAATTATTATTAGTAGTATTATTATTATTATTATTATCATCAATTGTTATTATTATTATCATTAATGTTTTTATTAATCTTATAATTATTATCATTATTATCATTATCATAACTATTGTCATTATTATTATCATTAGCATTATCATTATGATTATTAGTGTATATTATCATTGTTGTTATAAGTATATTAGTAAAAATGTGTTCTCATTATGTTTTTCTCGTCTTCATGCAGGAAAAGGGACACCAAAAGGGGAGAAAAGAAAAAATGTTAGGAATTATGATTTTCCCGAGATTATAATCTCTTGGGGAAGCCCCTTACAGTCATTCAATCCTGTATCCACCCTTGTAGCAAGTTATAACAATAATATAAGCAATAATATATACTCCTCATTATTATATACAAACCAAATACAATTGTTTTTATATCTGTCCAGGGTTCTTATCAAGAATCCGTTGTATCTCATCGAACCGGGGACTTTCAGAGGTCATCCTCATATTAGAGATGTGTAAATATATACAACTTTCTACAGTTTTCTTTCTATTTGTAAATATATAAGATATATTTCTCTTTTTGTTTGTAAAAATACGAATTTCATCTCTCTCTCTCTCGTATTTTCAAGATATATTTTTCAATGTATGTGTGAATATATAGGTTTTAGTCTCTATCTTCTTGTGAATATACTAAATTACACTTCTCTTTCTTTTTGTAAACATGAATTTCTCTATTTTTGTGAACTCTTCTCTCTCTCTAGTTCCTACCATTACTGTCTGCTTTTCTCCATCATTCTTTACATTTTTGTGCAGCCCCCTCCCTTCCTATCTCTCTCTCTCTCTCTCTCTCTCTTTCTCTCTCTTCTTCTTCTTCTTCTTCTTCTTCTTCTCTCCCGTCCCCCTCTCTCCCCCTCCTTCCTATGTCTCTCTCTCTATTTCTCTCTTTCTCTCTCTCTCTCTTGACCTCCCTGCCCCTCTCCTCCCCTTTCTTTTTTTCACTGTCTCTCTATCTCCTTTCCCTTCTTGCTTCTCTCTCTCTCTCTCTCTCTCTCTCTGACTGAAGGAATCTGTCTTTGTTATGTTAATAGAGGGCTCGTGGACGTGGGTTCGTCTGGTGATATTGATTAAGGATAGTTTGCCAACCCGCTTCGAGTTGGGTTCACTATGGTTTATACTACTTTGTTAGGCAAGCATAAAACAAAATGGACGCCATGATGTGACCGATTGAAACCAAGTTGGCCTAAAACTTTGAGTTTAAATGGCTCTGGTCCCTAACTTCTCCACAAAGTCTCTTTTAACATGTATAAGTAGGTTGCTTTTATGACACCTGACTGTCTTCACCTAAAGATTCATTGAGTTTTAACCCTTCATAGACAAAAGATTGATTGGAAGTTTCGAAATACCGGGCGGAATATGAATTGCTATAATTATGTTATATTCATACCTCCATCAAACTTTTGTCGCGACGCCCCATCGAGCAATTAAAACTCTATTTTTTGACGTTTTCTCTCATTTTTCTTGACCAGACGTGTGATGTCCCGATCACCAGCTCCTATGCTACTCTATCCTGAGATATTTGACGGTCTGGAAGGTCTAGAAGTTTTGTAAGTTTCTCGACAACACGATATCTCAACTTACTTCACGTGCACACAAAACCTACATCTGCACATAAAATTGTTTTCCCCTTGTCTTTCTTCAAACTGTTTAATTAGATAATTTCTGAAAAATACTAATTATACGTGACACTCCATTCTCCTACATACCCCTATACCAGCGACATGTGCCCCACACCCCTCCCCCTTCCCGGCTTCTACCGACTCAATCAATCATGATTATAGTTGGCCTCTGCTTTCATCTTGATTCTTTGAATTACCTACATACATTCATGTTTTCAATATCAAATCATGTATTTTTTGTTAATATTTTGAATAGGCATGTTTACGACCCGAGGCTGTGTTGTCTACTTCCGGCTGGTGTTGAATGCGTCAACCGAGAACCGCCCCATCCCCTATTTACCTGCCGTAAGACCTTTCTCCAGAACACCACTATCAAGGTGTTCATGTGGATGCTCGGGCTTAGTGCTCTATTCGGGAACGCCTATGTCATCTACCGCCGGATGCGAACCAACACCCAAAGCACTGTTGCCTCGATTCAGTCCATTCTAATCACCAACTTAGCCGTGTCGGATTTCCTGATGGGTGTTTACATGATGATCCTGGCGGTGATGGACATCTATATTGGAGAATCCTACTTCTGGGAAGGCAGATCCGAGGAATGGCGAAGGAGCAATACCTGTCAGATTGCAGGATTCATCTCCGTCCTGAGCAGTGAGGCATCTGTCTTTCTGATCACCCTCATTTCGGTCGATCGCTTCATCTGTATCCTGTTCCCGTTCAGTCAAAGACGTCTAGGTGTCCTCTCCGCACGTGTGTTTGCCGCCCTCATCTGGTCCGTGGCCATCCTGTTGAGTAGCATCTCTATCGTCTTCAGCTATATCAACACCGATGCATACAGCCTCAGTGATGTCTGCGTTGGCCTTCCACTGATCCGCAAGCACATTGGTCTCTACGCAGCCGTTGACACCTACGGTCAATCTCAGTATGGCATATCCGAATTCTCCATCGTCGCCGGAGCTTCGGTGTCGACCTGGCAGTATTCCATCGCTCTATTTCTTGGTGTCAATCTCATCAGTTTCTTCGTCATCGCCATCTGTTACATCGCCATCTTCATCAGGGTTCGTCTGAGCGCGCGGGAGGTCGGCCAGCAGAAGTCGAAAGCCGCGGATGAGGTGAAGCTAGCTATGAAGATGTCGCTGATCGTCGGTACGGACTTCTGTTGCTGGATGCCTATTATTATCTTGGGTATCCTAGTTCAAGCAGATCTTGTGAAGGCATCGCCGGATGTTTATGCCTGGCTGGTTGTGCTCATACTTCCTATCAACTCGTCTCTAAACCCATACCTCTACACCATAGTGGACAGAGTGTCGTCTAAATAGAAAGCTCAATTTGGTTGTGTCTGTATACTTCATGTGTGGGTATTACGAAATTATACATCTCTCTCTCTCTCTCTCTCTATCTATCTCTTTCTCTTTCTCTCTCTCTCTCTCTCTCTTTTTCTCTCTCTCTCTCTCTCTATCTATCTCTTTCTCTTTCTCTCTCTCTCTCTCTCTCTCTATCTCTCTCTCTCTATTTCTCTCTCTCTCTCTATCTCTCTCTCTTTCAAGAGATTTAAAATGTCTTTTTAACTCTATCAACATAATAGTTTGTATAAGTATTTTTATGATATTTCCCGCACACGCTACGAGAATATTTTGTTTTTGCAAATTACATATATGATAACGAATATGAATTTGAAAAATCACATAAAAATACTTATAAAACAATGTAAATAACTGATAATAAGTATGATAAATAAGATCATCTGGGGTTAGTTTGTGGTTTAAAATAGTAAATATATTTAGTTCTGCTTTCTGTGACCAATGTACTATCATTAATATTGCAAAGAACTAAATGATATTCTGAGAGTCGTGATGAGGTGTGATCACGATAAACATGCCTAAAGATGTACCTTCATATGAAATTGATATTCAATCTGTTTTAGATAATCGATATGCTATTTATGATAAATATATGTGATGTACTTAGTTATACATTAATGTTGTATATTTTAACGAAAAACACGGACTTTTATCAGCTTGTGCTCCATGTCAGTGTTTATTATGTATATCCAGGCCTGTGTATATCACATATTAAAATGAACAGAGTTGACATACTTCTCCCGATGTCTTACAAACTTGCAGCCTTACTAAAGCCTCGGTCACAAATGCCATTACGAACTGCTACGAACGCCGTACGAACGATTTTCAGACCATGGAAATTCGGGAAGACAATGGAAAAACAGGGAGATACGTACGAAATAATCGTTCGTACGAACCTTTGTGACCGTAGCTTTACACATTCGCGGTCATTCGAAATATATTGAAGTTCACTTATATCATCGCTTTCTGAGGCGTGAGTTATGAGGACTCTTTTAACAATAATGAAGTTTTACACCATATTTTATGTTTGTTCACTTTATTTTAGTTCATAAATGTTTTGGGTAAATTCACTTAGAGTTGTGCCTTTATGCATGCAATATAATGTGTAAATTTATTAATTCATGGTTTTACTTATGAGTGTATTTATAATAGTTCTCTCTATCTTTCTTTCTTTATTTATTAATTATTTTTGAAATTAATCTATCTATTTATCTGTTTATTTATTTATTTATTCATTGATTGCTTGCTTGTTTTATTTATGTAATGGTATCATTAAGAGTAATGTAGTCAATATGATGGTAATGTTAGGCGGGGAATGTGTCCCTCTATTTATGTTTTTTAGAAAACAAATCGTTTGTCTTTTCTAAACGTCGTTGTGAAATAAAGTATGATCTAGAAAAGTGAAAATATTATCTTGGGCATATGTATTCAACATAGGCCTATATGATTGGGAAAGGATCGGCTAATGCATTGAGAGCTGTGGGAATTCAAGGAGAGTCGCTAGAATGACGTCACGAGGGGCGTTGACGAGGGAGGGGGGAATTGTCATATTTCTATTGTAAAAAATAAAGAAAAGAATGGCCCTTTCGGAGAAATTTCTTAGTGCTGCCAAAAATTCCGATGAGTGCTTTTCTCTTTATCAGATATTTTCATCGTGCACGATTTATCTTTATGGATGTACCCTGTATATGAAATTAATAGTGTCTGCAATAGTTTGGCTAGGAGGGATTAGACCTCCCAGCGTGGTCACTGACAGGTGGTTAACTAATCAACTCAGCTCTCAATTAACATAAGAAAAAGAGGACCATGGGGGACCAACGGGCACCGCTTAGGCATTGTTTTCTACATAGAGGGAGCAAGTAGCTACAAGTAGTGCAGTGGGGCTTTAAGGACTCGCTCGATATATCAGCAGCGTTCGAGTCATGCCCCAGTATAGGTACAGGTTGTTTGGCCATGCTGGCTGGCAGGGTAAGCTATAGCTAGATCATGAGCTGGCTGAGAATGAGTCATTGTGTTCCGGTCTGTATCAAGCCTACCTTGGATTGCCCCCAAGTTTCCTTATTAGTAAAGAAGAAGAGGATGAAAGCGAGTCATGTGGGAGACCAGTCAATAGAGTGAGTTATGAGGGACATGGGGGTCACCCCCACCCCCTCACTCAGGTAGTGCGACGCATGCTCCTGTGACAACTGCTCCGTGTCAATTTCCTTTCCTAAACCATGTATAATTACTATTGAATCCATACCGTCAACCCTGGGCTCAACACTGCTTATATAACCCGAACACGAAACCTAACCTAAGATCCAATTACAACCCTAACCCCAATTCTAAACCAAAACCTAACCTTAAACACAATCTAAACCTAAACCTTTGACAAAAAATGTACAG
Source organism: Strongylocentrotus pallidus (assembly GCA_030265145.1). NCBI lineage: Eukaryota > Metazoa > Echinodermata > Echinoidea > Camarodonta > Strongylocentrotidae > Strongylocentrotus > Strongylocentrotus pallidus. The sequence goes on from JARBES010000114.1 coordinate 22,765,769, forward strand.
GAACAATATTGTCGCTGAAGCATAGATTGGATTACGCCCCGCTCCCTCCCCCACTTTGCCAATTCCCTAGAATGCTCTTTTCCTTGCATTCA
>JARBES010000114.1:22930515-22940743 GCA_030265145.1 Strongylocentrotus pallidus
GTTTTGGAGGTAGTGACGGTGGCTTTAATGGTGGTGGTGATGATGAGACGATGTCAATGACTTTGAGCGATGATGATGATTATTATTGTGATGGGGATGATTGTGAAAATGGTGGTAATTATGACGATGATGATGGTAATGGAGATTCTTTGTAAGATATATTACTACTGGTGGTTTTAATACAAATGAAAAAAAGATATTGATAATTTTATGAATTTTGATGAAATTAAAGAATCAAGAAGAAATATGGTTCCTACAATCAAAGCATAGGCGATACCATACAAATTAGTGTACTACAGAAATGTTAGATGGCAATAAGAATTTGAAATTAACATGGTTTATCTGCAGTCCCTAATCCATTTCAAGGAGCCAATACTAATCAGCAATTTGTCATCTTGTTTATTTCATGTGCAGTTCCCACGGACCAAATATTTGGGCTCATTCATGTAGTGTTTCAGGCACTGACAGCAGCAATGAGACAAGAACCAGCTAATGCCAAATTCTTTGCCACAGAGGTAAGTCAACATTGGAACTGATCCAATGTGAACACTATAGAGAGGCCTGTGATTGTATATGCCACTTGATAATATACTGGCCATAAAGGCTTGTTCGGATATGGTGAGGTAAACCACCAGCGTTTCTTTACATGTAAATGAATGGCACCTGCTACAGTTTTGCCAAGCCATATCTGAACAAGGCTTTAGAGAGTTGTCAGAAACTTCATGTGATGCAGGCACAAATCTGGCCTCGTTAGATGGTGTTTTGTACAGGTATATTGTTCTTGCCACGGTTAAAAAAAGCAGGGGAAAAAAAATTATTATGTCCCCTTAAATTCAAATTATTCAAGCTGTAGATTTGATTGGATGTGCTATTGTACGGCAATCATATGATTAGTTCTAAAAGTCTTTCCAAACCACATAGAGAACTACTCTTTATAATGTTCATTTATACTAGTATGTGAAGTTGAACACATATGATTAACCCCCCCCCCCCCTTCACTTAAAAACATCACTTTATTTTGACACCGCCCACCATATGTGGTGCCAGATGCATTAACTTGGATTGTTTTAACATTACATTTAAAAAAGTTTCCTTTCAATTGAAATATCACTGTTTGTACGAAACACAACTCTAAATGCTCTGTAGTTCCCAAATGAACAATTTTTCTTCATGCATTATCAAACAGATCCAATATGAGAGATTGACCAATGCAGTACGATCATTAGGCTGTTTCTCCAAAGTGACCGAATTGACCGCCTATCCCGAAAATGGACGTTCGTCTTCAAATTCAACCGAATCCTACTTCTGTGACCTTTTCAACATTAAAGGGTAAGAACGCTAACATTTGTGCAGTATTTAGTGAAGGATAAGCATGTTTGTAGCATGTTTCTGTATTACTTGCATTTGAGTGTAGTACTTTATTTGCCTTCAATTTCCTCAGTTGATGTAGCAATTATTCACTTGGGTTCATAATAATAATAATGAGATATTTGTATACCGCAAATTGGCTCTAAGCAGTTTAGAAGAAAAATAGTTGATAAGTAAAGGAAACAGAATTTGCAATACATATTACATGAATTCAATTAACATTAAAACTGTGCAAATGATACATGTATAATGTAATGTGTGTGGCAGATGTAGTGTTTGATTTAGTTTACTTGATATAATGATTCAGCAGGTGTAATCATACCATGAAGTGTATGGTCATTTTTTATGTCCTTTTTACATTTGAATACATTTCGATGAGTTTCAACTACTGTTTGTCAGATTTGTATATATCATAATCCTGATGTCTCACCGCTCTCTCTATGTATTCTGTTTTTCAGAGACCTAAGTGCAATACCTGTATCCCTCCATTCAGCGTGCAAACTTCTGCGGTGTATCTATGATGTGGCTATAGACGCGTATGGGAGGTAAGTCACATTAATGCTCATGGAGGGTGGCTGGAGCTAAACATTTGGGGGCACAGGTGCACTTGTACCCCTGTTTCTGTTGAGCTCTCTATTGATATTCGTTTTTTATAGGGGAATTTTTATAGTATTGGGATTTGGTTTGGCAGAGGCTGAAATTATATTTGTTTTCATTCCATTGCATTTGTATGATATAGGATAACAAAAAGTGCAATATATATGATACACTGTATGTATATAATAAGTATGAATATAATACATAAATATAAGTTTGAGAGGTTAGGCAAGAGAAGTATGAGGTAAGTGAAGAACAGGGTATCAAATCAAATACTAGGATACTACCATACACTAAATAGAGATTAATGTAAAGAAAAAAATGTTTGCAACTCATATCCTAATTGTATGTGTTCATTTATCTGTCTTGCAGTAAATCAGCAGAGATGCCGATTCACTCTCCTGCCATCTGCCGTCACGTTCACGACGCGATAACCCCTCTTCCTACCTCTCCTCCGTCCCCCCGGCATCCCTTCTCCGCCCCCACCACGCCCTGCTCGGCAGTGTCACCGGTCCCAGGTCGCACCCCTAGGGGCTCGGTGGGGAGGCTGTCTGGTGTAGGGTGGGGTCAGGGTGCACCCATGCCGACACACCCTACCATAGTTCATCCTGGTGCTGTACTATCACTCATGGATCTGCTGCCCTCTATAGACGCTGATTGCATAGAGAAGGTAAGTCCCCAATTGTAATCCTTTAGCCTACGGTAAGATTGATTTAAGAGAAAAGGGATATATGGATTAGTTCTAAAAGATGAAAGTTGTCAAAGTGATAATAGTTATCCACTTTCTTGAACACTTTAAAAGTAAAGAGAATAGTACCCTGTCATCTCAAAATCTGGGTGATGTCATACAAGAGTGTTCTCATTCGGGAGCTGAAAATATGATTATCATAAAATTGTTGTCTTGTATAGTGTTTATGTACTCCATGCCATGTCACCGCCAGTTATTGCTCATCAGCCAAATACATAGCGCTCCAGTTTATTTTCTTCCAATATGAAATATTGCAGTGCCCAAGCTATTGATGCAGCAATAGCATGAAAGTGTCTTCAATCCTGACCCATTTTATTGTAGAAAGTTCCTTGCAGAAAGATATTCTCAATGTAATTATAATTTTTGTTTTAGATCATCCTGTCCCTCCAAACCCACCTGGGCGACGTGATCCAGGACCTGGTGAAGAGCGAACGTAACCAACAGATCATGTGTGAAGCGGGACTCCCTCAAAGACTGCTTCAGATTGGCTCTGTGGCACTGTCCAATGAAGGACATCCCCTTCACATGCCATTGCAACACATGCTAGAGAGATTGGCATCACAGGCTCTGGAACCAAAGGACTTGAGGTAAGCAGGGGCCTGTTTCATAAAACTTGTTATCTATAACAACTGCTAAAATTCTATGACAAATTTGCTCTCAGCCAATCAGATGCCATGATTTCAGTAGCTTATAACAAAATCTGTCAAGTTTTGTGAAATGGGTCCCTGGACTGTCTCGTCTGTGAACAACTTGATTAAAAGAAACTTAAAGCCAAATATATCTCTTGTTAAAAGGTTGAAGTAAAATATACAATTATGTGATGAGATATTAAAGATCTGCACAGATTTTGTTCTGATGAGAAGACAGATACAATTTGATATTAAAGTTTGACTGCTTTAGAAAAAAATGTGGCTTTTTATTGTTAAGCTGATAGTAAAATAATGGTACTGGACAAAATATGCAGTTTTTTCGTATTCTCTAAAACATCCCTCCTGTGCTGTACAGAGTGTTCCATGTACTTGGAAGGTGGAAACAACAAGCTTACACTAAGTGCTGATGTGTCTATGAGCTTGTGAGTTCTGTATGAGTTATGTTTGATCTTGTCTATTTCAGGGATTTCATTCGTTTGGGGAACCCCCTAAACTGCAACCCTCTAAAGGGGAACGAAGACCAATACTCCAACGACGAGAACAGCCCCACCAAGTCCTTTGACTCACAGATGTCCACCACCTCCATCAGTCCTCAGACACCAAGTACAGGCATTGCCACCAATAGCAACAACCACCATCAAGCGGGTGCTACGGGATCGGGCGCAACGGCCCAAGGGCTAGAAGTGCCACTGACCAGGGTCAAGTGCCTGGTGTCTATGACCACCCCTAGGGATGTGAGGCTGGCGACGAGTTCCCTGACGCCCGCGTTTGTGGAGTTTGACATGAGTGCTGAAGGGTTTGGGTGTCTGTACCTTCCCAGTATGGCTCCTCAGGTGTCCCCGGCGCAGAGTGTGGTGTCGGTTGGAATGGCAGGTGGAGGCGATGGAACCATCTCAAGTGGAATAGGTTCAGGTAGGTTGGAGTCTTACTTTTAGTCTTGAACAACAGTTCATCAACAGTTTGGGATTGAATTACATTGTAGTCATTACCATTTCTGCCACTGCTAATAGCTTCAGTAATTTGTTTCCTGATGTAGCCTTGGAAATGTTTTAAGAGGAAAAAAATTGAAGAATGTACCATGTCTTTGTGGTTTACCTCAAAATATGCTGTTGTAAATGAGTTTAGGATTTGAAAATGATAACATTTTTGTTAAAAACAAAAAAACAGATTTGGAAACATTTGGTGAATTTCCCCTGAGTCTTTCATCTTTTATCTCAGAATATGCTGCAGTAAATGGTTTGTACATGTATGTCATAAAATGTCTGTTTGAAGATTATAAACAAATATCAATATTTATTATCGTTGTTCATCTGTACTTTCAGGAGAGCGGTTATTCCCACCCCAGTCCGGGCTGTCATTCTGTGTGTGGTTCTGCGTGGATCGCTACGGCACCTCCGAGACGGACATGCATCCCATCCGACTCATAACCATTGTACGGAGTGTAGGGAGCGGTGATAACCATCTAGCATGCTTCAGTATCGGTATCACGGCTCATGACAGGAACCTTGTTATCAGTACAGCTGAAGAACCCTTCCCAAAACCAGGTAAGATCCATTCTTGATGCTATAATATTATTTTTTTCCAGCAATTTCACATGAAATACTACAATCAAAGCAAGAGCAACAAACATTCAACAGTTGGCTGCCTTTGAAGGAGAGAGCAAATTGAATTAACTATAATCAAAATTGTCCTTCCTTGAGATACATGTACATGAAATATAGGAGAGGTATTGGAGTGAAGCCTCAACATTTGTCTTGAGCCTCAAAGGCCATAGGTTCAAGCCTTTGCTGGTCTCTTGTTTCCTTAAGAAAGAGCATGTTATTGTCACTTCTTCTCTCTACCCAAGTGTGTGAATGGATACCTAGTATTGTGATTTGATCTAATAATTTTCCTGCTTGTGCAAGGGCTAAAATGCCCCACAAGGGATTGGAGAGCAGGCACTCTGACTGAGGGGTTCTAATTAATGACATTAAATGGGCTTTGTAAAAAGCTATTATTATCAAAACAAGAGTAGAAGGTTAACTAAGTGGGGAAGAAAACATTATGTATTGCTTCCCTTTATGTTTGTGCATAGCTGGGCCCCGTCTTACAAAGAGTTGCAATTGATCCAAATCAATCACAAGTCCTCCAATCAATTGCAAGTTTGCAATCTCCTATCTCTTATGTACATAGTTGCGAATGATATCAACTCTTTGTAATACAAGGCCCAGGACACCATGCTAGAAACTGACAGGGAACCATTATCATTTTATTTCATGTATTTTTTTGTTTGTTCAGGGTCAGTGGATGCATCTGACATCACAACCAACCATGCATCGGTCGGTATCAAGCTGTGGATTCCAGAGCTTGCCCAGGAAGGTCTATGGCATCACCTAGCAGTGACGTTCAACAAGGCCGTCATGAGGCACTGCTCAGCCACTGTCTATGTGGATGGTGCTCAGCTACCTATCAAAAAGGTATGGTGAATCTATTTTTAGTCCCAAACTTGAAAACAGACTTAAGTTAACTTGGAATTCATTTATCATGTATTTTTTCCCCTCAAATATCCTTGACAATCTGTTTTATGATGTAAGATGACTTTGTTAATATTTTATTACCTTGTAAAGTGACTGCCTCAGCCTTAGCCGTTTGTCACTTAAAATTTATAAATGAATAAATAGATTGTCCTCACAGTTCAAGAATTGGGCTACATGGAAATTTGGAATTCTTACTAGCTCAAGGGAAATTGGACATGAATTGTATTAAATTTCAAGTATTGTCTTTTAGGGGTAATAATAAGAACAAGATTCTCAATTGATTGATCCGTTTTATGTAGTGATGGTATCTAGTGTAGTACATATTGATCACATCAGAGATTCCTCTTCTGGTGGTCCATACAATACTTTCACAAGAGTGATGGCATACAGTATAAACAGGATTAAAAGAATGTTCTTTTAGATACAGGACTCTGGACTGCGATGTCCCAGGACATTAAGGAGACAATGACCTGATTTGTTCTAAACACATTAGTGTGGTGAGGACATCACAATTCCAACAGTTGCTAGTCTAAAAAACAAGTTTTATCTGATTTAAGCATCATCTGGAAATGAAAGGTATATACAGTCAAACCTGCTTTAGTGACCACCTATATAGAAAGACCACATTTTTTGTTCCCTTGAAAATCGTTTCTCTTTGAAACATGTACTAAAGGAACCTGTACATAAAGACCACCTGCCTATAAAGACCATTTTTCTTGTCACCTTTGGGTGGTCTTTATAGACAGGTTTCATTGTATGTCTTGACGTGCCCTCTTTCATAACTTCCACCCTCTATCCTCTCATACCAGATGCCATACATCCAGGTCAACCCCGGTGGCTCCACACCCAACCCAGCCGGCCTGACCTCCGTCTACGCCTACGTGGGCACTCCGCCCTCTCTCAAGGCACCGTCTAGGTTGCTATGGAGATTAGGCCCCACCCACCTGTTTGAGGAGACCCTGCCACCTGTCACTGTGATGGCTCTCTGTCAGCTGGGACCAACCTATGTGGGTAGCTTCCAAGCACCAAGACAAGAAGGTAAACAAACTTCTTTTTGTTTGTCAATCTTCTCTGAATAGCTTGAAAATTGGAAATACTGAAAGGATAAATTGATTTCATTTCATGGATAACATTTTCTGCAGTTGTTCTTTCACCATCCTTTAAAGGTGTAATCTGCAGTCTGTTTACAGACAAATCATCAATTCTATCTTGACTTGCATGAAATTTTTCACATGAATACAAGACACTATCTACCAACCAACCCAAGGCAAACAGGAGCTAGATTTTTGTTTGAATCTGATAAGAAATTAATTTTTATTCACCAAACATTCCTACAGTTTCTGTTGATGGAATTACAGTGATCTATATTGTCTTCCTTGCATTTTTAAGACCAGTACAACACAGCCACTCTGCCTTTTTATATACTTACACTTATAATGTTTGTGGACTTCTAATTTATATACCCATCCTGTCTTATCAATTCCTACTAATCGTTGTGGCTTGAATTCCAATATCCACAGAATTAAGCCAAGCTAAAGTGGACCTGAATGCAATCGTTATCCCAGAAGAGAAGATTGTCTTTGGTCTCCATGCCCATGCTCTCTCTGTGCTCACTGTCTCTAAGATAAGGAAGGCATTCAACAAGGTTGACAGCAAAGCAGTTGCCAAGCAGGTATTTATCCTTGAATTGTCTTACTTTCTTTACTTTTGTGCAAAGGAAACAAGCATATAGGGTTTCAAATCCCACAGTTTTAAGTCCCATTTGAAAGGAATTTACATGATTTATTGATTCAACATCCCTTTGTTCAAGAAAAAAATACATGTGAGACAGATCAAAGTTTCCAAGTTGTGAATGAGTCTTCTGTTTTCATTTTTGTACTACTAATGTACTTAGCTGCACATCAGGGCCATGCATTATCACACACATCACAGTTTGGCAGGAATCTGATGACACATCCATACTTTAATAAAGTTTTGTTTATCAATCAAAACCCAAACAGTTCGTTCACATGTATATTATATTGTAAACAAATAATTGGATGTTTTGATAGAGATCCATGTTGTTGTTTTGTTTGGTCCTTCCCTTTGTATTTTTCTTGTGATCGATCTTTTATCTACATATCATGTAGATCATGTTTGCATGTTTAATTTTTTTTTTTATGGAGAATGAAATGAAATGAAATGAAATGGGTAATGATGTAACTTCTTGTGTTCTTATGTTCCTTTCCAGCTGACCTTGTCTGGTCATGACAATGCCACGCCCATCAGGATATTACATAACTCAGCCGGTCACCTGACAGGACCAGGGAGATCCTTTGGTGCAGTACTCATGGGGGAAATAGGTAAGAAGGCTTGACATAAAGTTTGTCACTGAATCGTAAGAAAAGTCTAGCTGAAATGGTCCATTAAACTTGGGATCTTAATTTGTTGTTACAGTCAAACCTGTCTATAGCGACCGCTCAAGGGAAAAACAAAAAGGGTTCTTTGTAGACAGGTTTCTTTAGTACATGTTTCAATGAGAAACCATTTTCAAGGGAAACAAAATATGTGCTTGATGTAGACAGGTGGTCTTTGTAGACAGGTGGTCACTAAAGCAGGTTTGACTGTATAAGGGTTTTCTTGAACATATTTAAAGTGATTTGTACTTTAATAAACAGTTCATCTGTGACAGCTTTATGAAAGGATTTTGTTTTTGTTTAAAGAGTGTGTGTAGTAGTGACATGTGTATGTGTTTGATACATGTAGTTTACCCATTCAATTTCCTCGTCTTAGAGTCATTTTGATCTCCTCTGTTGCATTATCAAAGTGAAATCGTTGCTGTTTTCGTAGAATTTGAGTATTTTCTCTAAGAGTTTTACATTGAGTAGAAAACATATGGGTATATACAAATAATACACAGCAGTGAGGGCATTAGTAAGAATTACCCACACAAGGTACCTTTGGAACGGTCTAACACGCCAGAGGCTATAGCCGAGGGTGTTTGTACTGTTTTGAAGGTACCGAGTGCGTGTAATTTTACTAATGCCCGAACAACATGATGTGTATTATTTGTTTTATAAGATTATGTTTTTATTTGTTTTATAACCTGATTTTACAAATGACCGGTCAGTAGCATTTGATAATGACCAGTCATTATGAAAATTATGTGTTAGGCAAAATAAATGCCTGGTCACATGTACGCTCTCAACCAATCATTTGATTAGGATCTACGTCATCATCTTATATTAAAACTAACCATACTCCAATTTCATCTCCACAGGTGTGAGGACTTTCTGTCCCAAGCCCGTCGCCAGGACTCTTGCCAACATCGGAGGTTCCGCCCCTCTCCTGGGTCTGATCGCTATGGCAACGGATGTTGAGGGTCTGTATGCTGCCGTCAAGGCTCTCGTATGTGTGGTCAAGAACAACAGTCCGGCGATAGAAGAGATGCAGAGAACACATGGATACCAGGTACAAGAGAAGATTTGAATTGAATTGAATTGATATTTATTTCCATCATCATATCAATATATATATATACAGATATAAAAAATGGAATATCATAACAGATAACAATATTAAAATGACATATAAATTGACATAATATTATTCAAAATATAAAAAAACTGTTAAACTATAAAACATAGTACAAATAGAAAATGGAGCATCGTCAAAAGCCAATAAGGTTTGACAATTGAATGCACCAGGCGCACAAGTAATAATAACAAAGGCTGCTGTGGTTTGAGAGATGCGGTCTTAAAATAGATTATGCATTATAAAGAGAGTGAAAATGATCAGTAAATTGATTCCAAGCCTCTGATTGGTTGAATCTTTCCCTTTGGGGACATGGCCTTCTTTTTGGGATGTTGTAGGAGTAGAGGTAGAAGAGATTCTAATTTTTACCATCCATTGAGTAGGATGTAAAATATGTGTATTTGAATAGGTACATCATTATGTAGAGGATATAGTGGGTGGTAAAACCTATGCTGAGCAGAATGATTGCACTAAACCAGTGGATGTAACCATGGACCCCCTTACTGACTTTATAGTTTTCTATTATGTTCTTTTTATTGCATCTTAGATGTAAACGCTGTATTGCATCTTGTAAGACAATTTCAAAGACTGAAAACAATCTTGTTGTTGTTTGAGGAGTAATATTTAAAGCAATGTTGTTTCCTTTTTTTCAAAGATCTTGGCGTACCTGTTGAAGAAGAAGAAGCATCTCCTAAACAGTCACATCCTCCATCTTACATTCTCTCTGGTGGGTACCATTGATAGCGGGAGAGAGTCAACGGTCATCCCTCATCATACAGCATTTGAAGATCTGCTCTGTGACCTAGAGGTTTGTAATGATTCTTTGTTATCCTTTA
>JARBES010000114.1:23170545-23185360 GCA_030265145.1 Strongylocentrotus pallidus
TATGAAATTATTTTTAGCAATAAGATTTATTCAATCGTAATTATTGAATGGTATAATCTTCACTGCACGACCGTATTAAATTTTGTGTCGTATTCGGAAATTGACAAGTTTTGCTCGAGGTTAAATTGCTGCCATTCACCTCCTCCTATCACACGATTGCAAATACTTCCGACAAATCTACATTATGATAATTTCAAAAGCCTTGTTCATCTTGGGATATACAAAAGGGTGGTGACATTACCAAGGTCTGTGCGATTAAATATTAAAAAGCTAATAGCTATTAATGCATATCAGCTTATCTGTCCGATTCCTCGGCAGCTGCATGGCCACCTTTGCTGGCATCGTAACATATTTCTTTTCTTTTATCCCGTTAACGAACTAAATGCGTCATATTTAGAGACCGGAGTCATCTTCTTTATTATTACTTATTTTATACCATAGCCCTCTCGACATCTGTTACTGATAATGGTTGCTTATTTCAGCCTAGTCATTGTTATGGATGATAGTCTACCTTCACTACAGGTAAAACCATTTGTCAACGATGTGGTCATGTGACTCGTCTGTTTCGGATGTAAACGAATCCGAACCGGAACACTCGAATATATCAGCTACCATGAAAATATGATCTTAAGCTAGTTCTAAAGGATATGAAAATTCGCCATGGCAAAGAACCAAAAAGTAAATTAATCCGTTTTTGATGCCAAACGATTAGAGCACACGATCTGTGGTAAAAATGAAGCCACAGTGTTTAACACCGTGTAACATAGAGCGAAAAATTGAGATCACTGTGGAAGTGTTCTAGATCAAGTCTATGATAAACGGCGAGCGCACACACTCGGTGGTTCTCACTGTGACCACAATGATTTACACACTGTGTCATGGTGTATAAAGCCAGTCTGACACAGAGTTAAAAGAGTGTGAATAGCTTGTTCATATTGCCAAGAAGTTGAAAGTGTTCCAGTTCCTGTCTGCGATCATAAAGTGGAGCATATACGTTGCGAAATTAAAATGTAGCCACACTGTGACACTGTTTCACATGCACACCGTGAAGGTACAATAGTATGAACACTGTCTATTCACGTTGTCATTACTATGAGAGTGTTTCTCTCAGTCATCCCACTATGATGTGTACACAGTGGGACTCTCACTGCGGCCACACTGCTTAAACAATTTCACGGTGTACAAAAAAACAAGTGTGGTACAAATGTATAAACAAAGTGTGGAAACAGCTTGTTCACATTACCAACAATGTAATAGTGTTCCAGTTCAAATCTGTGATCACACTTTGATGGGAAGACACGGTGCTTCTTATTGTGATCACACTTTTTTTTTTACATACTGTGTCTTGGTGTGAGAAACAAGTGTGGCACAGTGTTAAAACAGTGTGACCACGGTTTGTTCACATTTACGACAATTCGAAAGCATTCCAGTCCAAATTTGTGATCACACTTTGATGGGAAGACACGGTGCTTCTCATTGTAACCACACTGATTTACATACTGTGTTGTGGTGTCAAAAACAAGTGTGGCACAGTGTTAAAAAAGGTCTGGTCACGGTATGTTTACATTGCCGACAATGTAAATGCGTTCCACTGTTACTCTGTGGTCAAACTGTGTTGGGAACACACCATGATTCTTACTTCTAGTCACAGTGTTTCAGACGCTATTAAACTATTGTAAGCACGGTGTTTTCACAGTCACCGAACTCCATACAAGTCCTCCATACACACACTTTTGACACAGTGTGCGTCTCAGTATCGCATACTGTAAAACCAGTGTGAACGCAGTATTTTGACAGACATTGAACGGCATTGAACACTATGGAAGTGCTCCGCATACACACTGTGTCAATTCATCACACTGTGTATGAAATAATCTTTCTGCCAGAGATATGTTTTAAGTTTGTGAGTACACACTGACACTTTCCGCGGAATTCTCCTCTAATTATACAAATTGTCTACTAGTTCACTTATATATTCGCAAATCTGTGAATGTGATATACATCTAATTGTTACTTCAGATGAAATGACCCAAAGCACTATTGATCACCCTTGCATCGTTAATTAATAAATCATGTTCCCGTTCCACCTAATTAAACCCATCCTGGACACGATTCCATTCCTACCATCTGAAGCACCTGCCGAAACGGAGAGGTATGAATACATAATCTGCTAAATTATAGCGTCCAAGCCACATTGTCGGAATATGCAACATAACTAATACAAAAATTAATTTCAATTTGAATAAATGTATCGAAAAAAAACGTATTGCATTAAAGGTACTATGTCCCATTTGCAGGCCAAAAAGTGAAAAGGTTAAATTCCAACGGCATTTGAATGAAAATACTAATTTAGAACTTCCCTTAAAAAAGGGGGGCTTGAAAATGTCTTAAGTGGGAAAATAACGACTATTAGCTGTCGAATTGACTTAAGAGCTATAGAGCCAGTAAGTAATAGTCTGATTTTCGGACCATTGTTCCGAATGGTCGTATGTTTTATGCTGCGCAAAGATTCAGCCATTACAAGAAGTCGGTTATCGATGTAGACATTTGCTCATGTACCCTTTACAGCTCATTTTATGTATGTTATTACCAAAGAAGAAAAAAAAGCCATTCAGTCACTCAATAGTGTCTCACAGTGAAGTCTAGCATGTAAACGGGTTTCCTTGCATAATTTGAATATTAGGACACTGCTAACGTTTACATTTCACAGATAGGACATACATGACATATTCATAATTCCTGCAAAGTTCTACAGAATTTGATGTTGGCTGCAAAAGGGACATAGTATCTTTAACAGTTGGCCTATGTTTTATCTTAGCGTTTTTTTAGCAATTCATTAATCCAAATTTGCCACTCTCCACCTACGTATAAATAAGAATCTGAACATTGCTGGGAAACAATAATTGCACGGCCCTCAGGGAAATCAGGAGTGATGCTGATGAGGCTTCCCTGGGTACAAATATTATTATAATTATTGGTGATCAGTATTCTAACAAAAAATCCTTTCTAGCATTTGGTCGCCCAGGCTAACTACTTGTATAATGTACCACCAGACTAAACTGGGATCAATACCGTCCACCCAACAACGTCAAAATGGGGTTCATATCCTAAACCCCCTCTAAATCCCACTTGTCATCTTTAATCCCATTTCTAGAAGAAAGGAGGACGTGCCTTCGCGAATCCACTCTCCAGTTTGTGCTGAAAGAAAATAAAAGTGCAATAGGATGACCCGAGGGGTACTTTCTGACAATCATATCACAAGTTTAATCTTTCTTTTATCAATGTCACCTTGATTACTCAACTGTCATTCCGTTTTGTCTTCATCATTTCCAGTTTTAAAAATCAAAGCTAGGAACAAGTGGGGGAGGGGCGTCCTATCGGTGCTTGGCGTGTTCTCATTATCTAGGAGTTTGGGTAGATATTATACTGACCCATTCCCACTACACGGATTTTATCGAAGAAATTTACTCAGAATCGGCAGTTATCATGCACAAAATGGTTTATTAGTTATTTCTAACAAACGTAAACCGTCTGTATATATTTACAATGACGGCAAATGTCGATTTCTAAAACGCGAGGTCTCCCTAAGCGCTGAAAATAAACGAGGATATATTATTATTGATAGCATTAATATAATCATCGTTTAATAAAGATGATATAATAATAATAATATTATAGCGCTTTATACATTTTGAACGTCTCTAAGCGCCTTACAGATATTATCGCTATGCTGTGACATTTTAAGATCCTCTTCTTCTTCTTCTTCTTTTTCTACTTCTTTTTATCGAATTATATTCTTATTCTATTCTTCTTATTTCTAGGCGAAGGTTTTTATAAATTCAAACACCTGAGCACAATTTCCCTTCTTCGAAATTAGAATAGAACAGGCCGCGCAACAACCAACAGCGAATCTCGGTTTCAGGATGACAATATCATGAATAACGATGGATTAAATGTGGATATCCGCTTACGTGTTCCCGTCATTATCCATTAAAGGAGACTGACACGAGGGGTAGATGAGCACAGGTATCTAAGGAAAGGGGGAGGATTAGCACTAAGGGAGGGATGAGCTTTAAAGACACACTGTCAACAATAGTTAGGTTGCTACATGAGATGTTCATTTCTGACCTATATTGTAGTGACCGTTTTGATAATCTATAAATTTGTGAGAAGTAGTTTGCAAATTAGATGCTGAAGAGCTAGAGACGGTTAGCTACACCGTTTGCGTAGGGAACTACTAACTGCAGTACCATTTTCTTTCCTGATTAATATATGTCGAAACAAAAAGGAGGAGAATAGTTGGTAAGCATTATTATAATTTTATCGAATGTGGCGGAAATACCAAAACGAAGCACTCATCGGACTATCTCTTCAGATAGATATTTGGGAGGTGTGGAAAATATTTCCATCTATATAATTCGTGATTTTTCATGTAATATCTATAACACTGGGTCACACAGACAAGTCACTAGTAATATTTTTATTTTCATGTGAATAGATTTCCAGGTGATAATTTCAGAGTGATGAACATTCACCCTCACCTTCATGGATATCATGTTAGCGCCATCTTTCGACGAGTATGAATACGTGTAGAAAAATGCCAATCAATCAAGCAATCAAGAGAGAGAGAGAGAGCGAGAGAGAAGAACAACTTTGTGTGGAAAAAATAGACAGAGACAGACAGAGCAAGATTAAGAACTTGACAAAAATTAGATCAATGTTAAATAATACATATTGGCAAATAATAATTGAATGCATGAATGAATAAACAAGCATGAAGTAGAGACAAGTTTAGTCTAAAGAAGGGCTGATAGAAAATGGCCAACCAAGATTTCAAAATATATATTTCTAGCCTGCTGACCGCTCTTATGAAAGAGGAAAGTCGAAAGACACCAAAACACCAGATGGAGAAATTCTTGGTATGTCCTAATGGTCAGTGGAAGTCACGTGGCATCCATCAACAGCAGACCAAATGTGTTCCTCATCTTCATCTAATTAATCATGATTATATCATGGAGCTATAAGGCTCCACGATTATATCCAAGGAAGAAGAAGACCAGGGTCCACAGAGGCTGCTTCTTGAAACCGTTACTATTTACTAATTCTTCGGACATCCCGTAGCAATGCACGTACCCTATCCATGGGATGCCCACGAACTTTAAGATGGTTACAAGGAGCCGGTCGCATTATCGTACTTAAACCAGTGATTAAACGATTGACCTCGGTCATATCAACGAGACTAGCGTAAGACCGACAACTTTCAGACCGAGCAAAAAAAAGCATTACCGCGAATGGCAAAGGATCCGTCGGTTTTCAATCCTGTTTACGATCGGTTCGGCGATGTGACTGGGATATTGGAGAAATGTAGCCCATACGAAAAAAAAAATAACTTAGGCTAGACCGACCTCTAGTCAGTCACGTACTTTGAAAACGTCATAAGAGACAGCAAAACACAATGCTTCAAGAGAAGTTGAAAGAATAACAAATAAGGTCGGGGGATAATAAGCAATGCAGTGTCTCAAAAGTGGACGGTGCAAATTTTATTAATAAAGTTTTGTAAATTGAAGAAATGAAGATGTCTCTGTTCTGGAAAATGATTTGATTACAGGGGTTTTCTAATCGAAAGGCATCTATAAAGATCTTCTCGACTAGGGAACCCTGATTGGTTAGTCGCATCAAGGAGTTACTTATCTCCTTGGTCGCAGACGAAGAGGGCGGTATGTCAGTGAGAGATAAGGCATACATTTAGTGCACCTTAAAAGTTAAATAAATTTTTCATTCACAAGAGACGTACGATTCTATCAAAGTTAATAATTATTGAATGCAGATCGACTGTCGAGCACGGTCAGATGTGCTCTTAATTTATTGCTTATTAATGGCAATCAAAATGTGAAGAAAACTAAGAAGGCTAAATCTAGATGCTTTAAACTACAAATTCTAAAACAATTGCAATCATTTCTTTAAACTGATGTTATCAATATTCTTCAAGAACATTCAAGTACCAACGTAGTTATACCGATAAAGACATGTCGTATCTCGCCTGTATACCAATGCCTCTTAGGCCAATCGTTCTTAGAATAGCATCTTGAAATGATTTATGATTCCGATATATTTGTCATTGCGTTAAGGCTATCTGGATGGAATAGCACTCAATCTAAACACGGTATCTCACGTATGAGCCGTGGAGATTACATGCAGACCAAGGGTGGCGATGCTAAGGAGGGGATCATGGGGCTACCCCCTCCCTCTCAGTGATCGATAGGGACAAATATGAAAACGAGAGAATAGAAAGAAATTGAAATGGAGAGGTAAGGGAAGGTGAAATTACTTTAATACGACCCCCTCAGCACACCCTTGATCCCCCATTTGATGGTCTTGTTCCGTTGCATTTCATCATCCCATAAAACTGATGCCCTTCCTCACCCCCCCCCCCCCTCCCTCCATGACTGGACTCATGCTATGCCAGTGAGAGATGGGCCATCTATCATAACATGAGCAACAGTACTATCTACATCGTATTTCATGCCAGCTTTCTTTCGTAAGCAAGATGACATGACCTTAGATTTTGTATCAAGAGCACGAAGCGAGGATGGAGGAGGGATGGGGCCAGTTGTACAGGCAGGTGATGGAAAGGTGGAGATAGAAAATGAGAGGGAGTATGATAGGGCAAGGTTGGAGCAGGGAAGATGCCCGCTTTACATAGTGGACAGGTGGAGATAGAAAAAGAGAGTGAGGGTGGTAGGGGAGGGAGAAGACGTAGCAGGATGAAATGCCCAATGCCCCCATTCCTGACCCAAGTCCCTCACTCTCCACGTGAGGCTGAGCTGAAATTACAATGTTTCGAATAAACTGTATCTTTACAACATTACTCACACAAGTTTTCATTAGTCGGAGTAATCATACATAGTTAAACTTCTACCAACATTGATATCTAGAAGGCAAAATTTCGTCCAATACTGTGAACTTTCTAAACCAAAGTGATTCTACACAGAGACAACAGACAACAGGGAACTGTGTGGAGAATCAAAGTCTAAAAGAGTGTATGAATCCTCGCGTGCTACTTTAACACCATCGCAAAGACTTTCGAAAAATCGACGTAGGGCAATTAAAAGGCATTGTCCACCACCCATTTGTATTACGTAATCTAAACATTATAAACATAGGCAATACAATTGTGTATAAAATAATTTCATGCATTTTATTTGCGATTATGTTTTCTGATAATATATAGCGCTTAATACAAATGTCTCTAAGCGCTTTACAAATATACTAAATCTAAGGTGGGTAAAAACTTAAAATTACATGTAATATAAAAATAACAAATTGAAGAACAAAAAAAAAAATCAAAAAAAAGATGGCGCTCTTTATTTACTGCTTGCAGGAAGAGAGTAATCGATAGCACCACCCATATGAAAATATGTAGGACGTACTGGAACGTGTCCCCTGTTTCAGGTCAAAGTGTATGTCCTCACACCACTTTTATACAGATTGCCCAAGGTATGTGGACATGGCCGAAATACCAACCGCATAAACAAAATCCTTTGAGAAGATATGTCTGTTGACACTGCAAGACTCTAGCACTCGATCGTCTCTCGAATACCACCAGACATATCATCATAGCAACGCGCATAGCAACCGATGGTGACATCACTCTCTTGTCCACTCAGTGTGTACGTGTTGCATAAAGTGTAAGTACATGTAGTAAGAGTAGGGGAATGTGTGGAGAAACTTTCCCCGCAGATCAAGCAAAGCTAGGAGACAGACTTGTAGAACTTAGGAAATTCAGCAAAAAATGAAAAACTCATTTCAGTCTATATGTCACCATATTGATTTAAAAAAAAATTAATTGGCTTGTATTCAACTGGAAAAGACGTAGAAAAAATGTGTCTATACTTGGAATAATTGCACAAATATTACAGAACAGGTATAAATTCTAAACGGTGAAGTTTTTCGAAGTTAATTCCTCCGAAACATATTCAAAATGATCGGACTTCGTCAGGAATAGTCAAAGAAGTTCAAGGTATTTTTCCTCCAATACTTTATTAGGTTATATAAAAAGTGTAGTACACATAATGATTGAATTAGATTGATAGCCTTATTACATGATAAACAGGTGAGAGGCAGATGGGATGTGAAGTCACGTGACCTTGTTCCCACCTAAACGTCCGCAAAAGCTCTGTGCCTCATCAATAAACAAAATCATCCATTCACCCCCTTTCCATCCATTCATCTCTTCATACTTTCTTTTATCAATTTGCAAAAATAGCTCCCCGTGCTCCCTGCTTTGAGGGGCGTCATTGTGGGCCAAGGCAGCTCTGTTTGGGAATCTACGACAATGCTCATGGGGAATTGGAGAAGGAATTGCCTGCTCTAGACGGTTGGAATAGGGCTATGAGGCTGATTAAGAAGTTTGTGAAAAGGGCAGAGTGGAAAAGGAGGAAGGGGATGGGTTAATATATGGTAACTTATACAACAACTCCGCCAATCCTTCCCTCTATCCATCCATTCTTGGCGATTCAAATGCACCTGGGTTTGCAAATCCAATTATTGTCTGAGAGGCGTCGCTCAGGGCTTTAAACAATTCTGCTTGCTTAAAGAATCGGAAGAGTCCATTTCGGCGTTGGGCCAAAGTTCTAGCTGATCAGAATATGATTGGAAAGAAAGGTACTGAGTGAGTGGGGAACTTGATAGGACGCTAATACATGGTTACCTCCATCAGGGACATTATAGCATGTCCCTGTCTCCATCGAGACGAATGGCTTCCCATGCACCTAGGTTGCAAAGTCAATCATTGATTGAGGGGCACCGCTGAGGGACAGTTCTACTGAGAAACCAGGGGTTTGCACATGGGGTAATCTGAATAGGGGACTTTCGACTGAAAGACGAAGCCTCTGGTTAGGCATGATATGTGATTACAAATTGAGGGGTGTAGAATAAAGGTAGGGGAGGATGCATACACAGTAACTTTCATCATTTCATCCACCGTTTCATCCTTTCGGACGGGTGAAGAGTTCCATAATTATGTACCTGGGTTTGTAATTCAACAGTTGACTGAAGGGGGCCACTAAGGGCCAAGTTCTCCTTGATGAATGCACATGGAGATCTGAATAGGATATGCCTACTATTGGCTGAAGAAACAAGGCTGTGGCTGATCAAGATATGATTGAAATGGAGGAATGAATTAGAGGGTAGGGGAGGAATTATACATGATAATTTCTATCTCTTCTATCAATCCTTCCACTTTATCCATCCGTTCAATTGCACCTGGGTTTGCAAATCTAATCACTGATTGAGGGGCACTGCTGAGGGTCAGTTCTGCTTGTGGACTCGATCGGTGGTATGCACGTGAGGTATATCTAATCCGGATATCTGAGCTCTCGGCTGGAAGACTTAGACCATGGCTGATCAGATTATAATTGAAAAGGAGGAGGTGGACTGAAAAGTTGGGGGTTACTACTTGGTAACTTCTATCACGTCACCCAATCCTTCGACTCATCCCTCCATCTCCAGTGCAGCTGGGTTTGCAAATCAAATCATTGTTTGAGGGGCACTGCTAAGGGACAGTTCTGCTTGGGGACTCGATCGAGTGAGTCTCTTTCGGCTGTAAGACCAAGGCTACGATTGATCATTATTTTGATTGAAAAGGAAGGGATGGAGAACGGGAGGTGTAGGGGGTTAATAGATGCTAGCTTCCTTCAACACTTGTATCAACCTTTCCTACTACCCTTTCGAAATGAATAGCTTCCATGCAGCTGGGTTTGCAAACCTAATCATCAATTGAGGGGCGCCGATGAGGGCCATTTCTACTTAGCAAAACAATACTAGGGGTATCTGAATAGGGTAGGCCTCCTATTTTGCTGGAAGGACAAGTTTGTTTATTATTATGACTGATCAGGACATGATCACCCCCTGATGACTGGAGAGAGAGGTATTGGAAAATGGAGGTAGGGTTAGGGTGATTGTATGGTAACTTCCATCACAATGCATCCTGCTAAAGCAATTAAACTTATGGCGCAATGTCTTGATTCGCTCACAGCAAAGTGCAAGTTTGTTGTCGTGTGGCCTCAGAAGGGGACCACAAAATTCATGCACATGTACAATACAGACAAATACACATCTTCCTTCACAGGGGGTGTCATACATATTATAATGTGAGCATGTCTTCATGTAATATTCCCTTGACATTTGGCAAGAGGTGGAACTATTCAATATACCAGTGGGCAAAGAATTTTAATATGAAAGAGATTTGGTAATGAAACTCGGACAAAACGTTCAACGAATAGGGTTATGGCAAACAAATATTTCAAAAATTAAATTAAAGGAAAAAAACATCCCTGTTAAAGCACATAATGAATCGAAACAAATATTTGTCTTCTGTCTGCCTACGTATGCTAAATGCATGTAAGAAACACAAACAAGATAAATAAGGCTCAAGTAGAATAAAATGTATAATTCAAAGTGCTTAAAACTTCTCAATATCTTATTTAAGTGTTGCACGAAATTATAGTTGTACATTTTACAATAATTTTCCCTTTTTGTAAAGTGCTGAAAAGTAAGTTTATGTACAATTACGCAGATATTTTTTCTCTAGTATTTTAAGTTACGTAAATTATACTTGTACACAAAACCAATTTTACCTCCGCACGAAAGGTTTAAAAAGTACCCCAACATAATCACATAAGCAATTGAAACAATGACGTCATTAAGTAGGTGTGCAAGTCATTAGTACAACATGACCCTGATGTGACGTGACCTCGATAAAATTCAGGTGACGATGACAGAAGTACGTGACGTCATAATACAAATTACATAGATCTACGTCAATAGCTGCGATGAATACTTTCCCATATCAAATTCAACATCCCACTAATAATTAGATCCATTAGAACCATAGAGGCGTCGATTAGTCAATCGGAATATCTTCTCCTTCTTCTTTTTCTTCATCATCTTCTTCTTCTTCTTCTTCTTCTGCTCCTTCTTCTTCTTCTTCTCCTTCTCCTTCTTCTTCTCTTTCTTGTTCTTCTTTTTCTTTTTCTTCTTTGAAGAGGAGCACTATCTGCTCGAAGGATGGCGTTCAATGGTACAAAATTTACTTAATTATGAAAAAATTATCCGGAGCATCTGTTTACCCCAGTTGATGTCCCTGAACCTACATGAGGGCCTTTAAAGATACACAAAATATATATGAACTCAGTAACTGTAGTTTGAAAGTTAGATGCTTTATTTAAAATACGAAAATATGAAAGTAATCAATGTAAGTTTCAGAACACAAAGTTCGCTAAAACCTAACGATAATAAATCACGTTCCTTAATTCCATGTGGCCCTTAGATTTACAAAATAGAATATACTCCATTATACAAGAACATGAATGTTAATGACTTCGGTGGTCTTGATCGTTTTTGGTTGTGGAAAGTTGTGAGTGTTTAATAATACAATAGTCGTGGTACCAAGTCTACAACTAATACAGTTTCATTTGATGTTTTTACATCATCTCCACCAACCTACAAAATGTCTTACCATCTTACTAAGATAACTCATATTTAAAGACGTAGGCGCATAGCATGTTTCCATGTCTCCAAGTATTGAGAATGTACATTGTGTTTATGCGACTGTGTCAGTAACTGCGGGATAGGGAAATGAGATAGGGACGGTGTCATATTATTTGCGTCATAATGCACGCTGCTACAATGCAAAGGGATCATGTTTCTGTTAGATCATGATTTCTATGCTCATGACATGAGCTCGAATGCCAAACAGCATGTATTTGAGATCACATAAGCCTACCTCTCTTATACCAGGCCCAGGTTTTTACAATGTCAGTTCAGTTTCAGTTACAGTTTATTTTCATATTTCACATGTTGTATAATACATCATTTAATTTGGCATGTTACATTTTGTTGTTGTTTGTATTTATACAAACGAAGAGAATAATACATAAGAATAAGTTAAATATAGGGGGAGGAATATGACTGGGCCTAAAGAGAAAGCAATGCTTGTAGGTCATAGGCTCCGGAAGTTATAACATCGATATAGTCTTGTGTTTATTAAATAACGTAATAGGATTAAATTGGCACTTATAATGAAGAAAAGATAAACATTGTTCATATACTTTGCAGTACTTGTATTACATTTTCACTAACAATAACTTATAAAGAACACGGATCGCAAAGACATTCGAGAAATCACCTAAGGATAATTGCAACGTTTAGTTTCGTTGATAACCACAGTGGAACCTAGAGAAATGGGAGCTTTGAATTATTTCCCAAATATATTCTTCAAAAGATAACTTTAAAAAAAATCTAAGATCATACTGTTTTACGATCTACGTTAGATATCAGTATACAAAAAACGCACAGAGAAAAGAACATCGACTCTCTTCTTCCCCAGTGTAATATAAAATAACCCTAGTATTTTAAGCATCGTGATTGGTCAGAACGCGTCACATGAGTCTTATGTCGTATTTCTTACTGTGTTACAGTATAGAGGTGTCGTAGTCGAGTGGTTTCAGCACTTGGCCTGAAATGCCTAGGTTGTGGGTTCGATCCCCGGCACAGCACCAATGACCTTTTGCAAGGCATTAATCTACATTTGCCACTCATACCCATTAGAGAAAATGGGGACCTGGTAGGATGACGAAAGCGTTTGTGTTATTAATTGCCATGTGCCCTTACGGTGACCATACTGAATACTCCCAGGGAGTGGAGATGGTGCACATCAATTTTGCTTGAATCAATGCGATGACCGGATTAATGATATCTGTAGAGCGACTAGAGACGGTATTCCGCTATATAAATCCAGATAATTATTATAATATGCTAGGGGTTATGGTTTGGTATAGAGCTGGGTCCAGAAAGTGTAGGAATTTGATGCGAAGCAAATGTCGCAGGAGCATATATCGTATGTAAAACCGCATATAATCTTTTATATCTTAAATAATAGCTTATGGGCGATCCGTTTTGAAAGGTATTGTGATCTTGAAAGAGTTACTTATTATATTATAGCATTTAAGACTATACGTAAACTTCGACAATATTCATATACGTCATATCCATGTAAATGCTTATCTGAAGAGCCCTCTCCAATTAAAAAAAAATAGGGGGGGGGAGAAAAAAATATTTAAAATTATATATCATTTGTTGCTCTTTTACATAATAATTGGATTGATATAGCACCTATATTCAAGGGGATACAAGACGCAACCCAATATATTATGACAATACAATTACTAGCCTTATCACTGCATTTAAGATGTAACACGACTCCTGCTTATAGCTAGCATGACAAGGCATTTAGACACGAATGGCCTGAATCCTCTCTCTGCAATATGCTATCTGACTATGTAGTTATTTACCCAGCCTACATAGTCCCGTTATAGCTTGTTTGTGGTCATGCTTTCCTCTGTCGTAAACAAAGAGAGGCCAATTCGATTTGCCCTTTGCTACTGGTCCCTCTCTCTCTTTCTCTCTATCACTGCATAGGCCCACACTGTGGGTCTGATAATTGCTTTGGAATGCCTGCTGGGTGCGTGTCATGGGCCACTTCAATTAAGTCCAAGCATTTCGTCAGCTTGTATTACATCTGTACGTAAGCTCTGAGACTATAACATACTGGGAGCTCATAATTATTGATGACAGAGAAATCAGAAGAATGCAAGACTCAAGTCATGTGATTCTTGATTTTAGTTCCCTCGAAGTATGCCTTAATTATAATTATATGAACAAATATAGGGGTTTTATCACGAAATTACTCGACAAAATACTCGAATCAAAACAATATTGATGGATGTGCATATTATGAGCAGGAAAGACAAATTTACTCAAAATGTTCCCAGATAGTCAAGATTGTGCCCCCGCATATTATCTTAAAATTCTATTTCATATTGTTTTGCGACGAAATGTATCGGTTTTACACTTCTTTTGTATACACATAACTCTCTTCAAAGATTGAAAATGAAAGCTACAGATTTGTAATATGGAGGCCTTTTTTAATTGACAAAGCTGACAATGGTCTAGGGGGTCTATTCTGTCCTACGGTTGAAATGGAAAATAAAGGTTCTATGATCTGATACACTTTGCAAATCCTGCATATTTTAAAATGCCTTAACTAGTTCCTAAGGATGAAAAGTTCTTCTTCCGCAATTAATTTTAATAAGTCTTTGATGAATTGTGATAACTTGACAATTTATCTTTTATTTTTTCTATAATAATTGTTGTGTATATTATTTTGCTTATTTATGACTAATTGTCAGAAAGTACTTCTTAGTATTTTATATTTGTTATGTTACCTAAAAGAGTTTGTATTTATATGGAATGCAGAAGAAAATAAATCAACTCAAAAGAATACACATATAAATACCCATAACTTTTCACTCTAACCTACACGCTAAGTTAATGATAAATCCTTATTTTTCATTACCGAATTTTATATTCATTAGATTTGGCTTGGTGCTATTTTTCTGTATATCACGGTGAACCTTTCTCATGCACTTTTTCTTATGACGGAGATCGTGGTATTACTTTACTGACAGGTGATACTAATGTCCAGATAACAGAGCACCACGCCAACCTATACATTATGGTCTGGGCCCTGTCTAATAAACAGTTGCGATTAATCGTAAATCATTTGCGATTGATACCAATCGCAAATATCAATCGCAAATATGTACGTGAGGATTGGAGACTGCGAAGTTGCGATTAACTCGGATCAATCGCAACTCTTTAAGACGGGGCCCAGGCCACACATAGTATAGTATTAATGACTGCTTTGAGAGAAATAGTTGTTTTTATACGCTCAAGGGAAGGTTAGAATTGTGCT